>VZRU01014830.1:0-50801 GCA_013398155.1 Pedionomus torquatus
CAGCCCTTCCTTGTTGGTAAGAACAAGATCATTTACTTGTCGGTTCCTCAACCATTTGAGTCATAAGAGCCATCCCACCACATCTCAGTAATGCCAATTAAATCATAGCTCTGGAGGAGTGCGTATGTCTCTAACTCCTCTTGCTTGTTCCCCGTGCTGTGTGCATTTGTGTAAATGCACTTCAGCCGGGTGCCCAATGGGGCTGACTTCTTAGCTGGAATGGCTCCATTACCTTCGTGTTGTTTAGTTGGCCTACATGTCCGGTGTTGTATTTGTGCTTTCCAGGTTCCCTTTACCTCTGGAGACTCTGAGATAGGCCTGTCATTGTCCCCCACCCCCTCCCCCTTCTCATCTAGTTGAAATACCTGTCAATTATCCCTGCAATCTTTTGTGCTAGAATCATCCTCCCCTTTTGAGAGAGGGAAGATATCCCTGATCATTGCAGATGGGGTGGAATAGTTGACCTTTAAATGTCTCTTCCAACCCAACCCATTCTATGGTTCTAGAATTCTAATATACTAATTAATTTCAAAGTATGTGATACATGGTTTAACTACATAGAATTTATACTGTGACTGCCCACATGCTCTCTCTGTCAGATATTCAGCATTTCTTTTCTGACAGCTATGTTATGGGATTCGTGATCTAAACCTATGGTCTTTATAAACTTCTAGATTAAATAACCGGCCTTTCTTGAAACTAGGAAAAAGCAAAGAACAGATCTATGATTTAGTAATCATGTATGGTATAACATGTGATCTTCAAAGGGTTACAAACATTTTTAATTAATTCCTCAGAGTTATAAAAAGTCCATGAGTAATATCAGAACTCCCAGTGAACGCATAGTATGATTTCACTTGGAAAAAAATATACAGTTGCAACAGATATATAACTCAGTGAAGTCAGAAACATGCTATGTTCACACTGGGCCTTAGCATTTCCTGTCATGTAGTACATGTTCCTTTGAACTTTTAATCCTCTGCACCAAAAAAAAAATTGAAGGAAATAGGAAATATTTAAGGATTGTAGGCATCATAATACTAACACCATATTCCAACAATTAAACATCTTCACTGAGGTTTAAGCTCCTGCTGAATAGCTCATCACTTGTCTGTACTTAATATACAGAAGATGCACTTTGACATACTTTTAGAAAGAATAAATGAAACTGTCATAAAGGGTTTTGGTAGTCAAGAACAAGTATTAACATAATTGCTCTAAAAATATTTAAAAGAGCTGGAGGTCACTTGCTGACCCTTCATGTCTAAGAATATACTGCAGTTGGCCTCTGTCTCTTGACAATAAACTGATCAAGACTGTTGCAAGATCCAGTTATAATGCTGTCTGTCAATGCTGCTGAAGTTACAGATTTATCACAGGATTTTCCTTATCATTCCTTGATTTTAGAGATTTATAACTCCATTAATCATCCTCTAGTATAAATGCAGCAAACTTGCCATCATTTACAATGGGATTTAATTACTAGAATTTTTTCCATTTGTAGAAGGGACAAATGAGATATTTCTCAGAAAACTACCACTTTTAGAGGTCAATATACAAACCTAACACTCAGCATTTCCTATCATTCTGCTTTCTTACATACAAAAGAAAAATCGTAATTAAGCAGTTTTAGTTCTGTACTGTCTTACATACCTGCCAAGAAGCACTGGCAAGCCAGCAGATATCTCACATACCCAAATTTCTGCATCATAGATGAATCCAGAGACTATGCAAAGCTGTCTATGTCCCTCATGCCTCAAAGGGCCCTGGATTCAGAGATTTTAAAAAGAAGCCACTTCCCACTAAGATCATTAAGAGATCTTGACATTTGGAACTTTGGAAAACCAGGAACTTTCATGTGGGGCTTTGTGAGGCCCAAGTGCTCCAGGGATTCTTGAATAGCACCTTTGAACTGGTTGTAGTTAATTCTTCTAGGGGTGTATTTTGCTCTCAGTATAGTAATTAGATTTTTAATACTAGTATGCACATAAAAATATATATCAGATCAATGCAAGGGGATGAATTTCACTCCCCACACATGATGAATCTTAATTGCATTCTTCTCTGAGTCTCAGATCTCCCTGTAGGAGAGCTGCGATCACTCATGTCGACTGGAGAAAGGAGCTACTTTTCTGAATGGGTTTCATAGCAACAAAAACCTTTTAGACCCAGACAATAATGCTTGCCATGTATACCAGCCTAATGAAATACAGTTTTGTATAAACAGGACTACACATTTTAGACTATATGGTATATTCAGTTGCAAGGGAACACAGGTCACGACACATGGCAGTTATTCTTTGCTTTGCATCTTGAAAGTACTTCAGAAGCAAACTAATTAATCCTCTAAGTAATTAATACTAATTATTTTGTAGATGATAATTATGGTGGTCTATTGCTTTAAACTAATTAGTTGTAAATGTTTTCACGATATACTACAATGTTTTATATGCAACTGTTATGGTCTGCTGGGTTATAATGTGTATCTTATGATGTTTATTCCAAAATGGTTCTCTGGGCTTTTATACGACAGGTCACACCTTTTAATGGATGATCAGATGAAAGCATATGCAGCCTGAAAGATGAGGCTGACACTAGGACTTGTGTGCTGGGATTGACATTACACTAACTGGAAACCACAGCAGAGTATTTAGTCCTCCTTACGCTACACATGGAAACAGCAAGGACTTGAAAACCGGGGGCTTGAGTGAAGTGTTATAATGCCCATGCGGGGCACAACACACCTCAGCAGCTGTGCAAGGATGACTGGAAAATGGCAACTGCGGCCCTGTACAGGCTGTTAACAAACACTCTGCATGGCATAAATCAGTTTTAGGACTTAAGGACATATATTCAGCTGCACTTTATTTAACTTTCTTAACTCTAGGAAGGGCAATTAAAGGGTTAGTCCATATTAAAGAAAGACAGACTCCCAAGCCAGTAATAGGCTCATGATTGCTTCTCATCTGAGACTCAGAAGCGATCAGAGCATCCTATGCTGCAAGGGACAGGGCACTTTCTTGGGTGCCTGGAGATGGGGGCTACAACCCACTTCAGCAAAGGGAAATCAAACTAGGTCTCCCACACATAACAGGAACGCTCTTAGCCCTACACCTGGGCATGCTTTCGGCAGAATGTTTCCAACAGATTTCATCAATCATTTTCTATGGATGAGGTGGGCACTGAATGCCTGGCTTGTGAAACCTAGCAAGATTTAGGCATAAGGAAGGCACTGAGCTGCTCAGCACTGCCAGGACAGACAGATGTCTAAGCACATGCTGGAGAAACTACCATCTTTTTGCCTTTGACTATTGCTCTGGCAGTAACAGCTTAGCATCGTTTGAATGGCAGTTGTACTTCAACAGTACAACAAAGTGAAGTTTTAGCTTTAAAATGTGTTTCAAGTAAGAAAAGCACTGCGTCCGAAATTACTTCATAAGGCTCTGTGTTTTGTACTCCCCTCCGTGACTCTACATCAAACTGATAGGCTTTCAAAACAAATGTTTTTTCTAAATGTCATCTCTAGCATACAGAGTCCCCAAGTTCTGAAAGTCAGCCTGTGCTCATTGCACTTTTGGTGCCATTACAAATAACAATTTTGCAGTCCAAATCTGCAATTGCAATTTTTGACAAAACAGAATTTAGCTGAGCTCTCTACAAAATCACTGTTTTAGAACCAACTATTGAAAAAAAAAAGAGTTGGATTCCCACTGCAATTTAATTAAATTAAAATTAAACATAAGAAGTCAAAGACCACCAGTCAACTTTTTTTAACATACACGCATTTTTGAGCATTCCTCTGAACACAGACTTTCACCGTTTGACTCACTCCAACAGAAAAGAATTGTCATGCAAATAAATTCATGTGAGACTGAAGCCAGAACTGTTGCTTACATATATATTTATATATATATATATATTTATAAGAGTACAAAGGGGATTGATTCACTGAGTTCACAGGTGTTGCAATGCTTCTTTCACATGTTACAGCCTTTTAAGTCTAGAAAAATCCCATTTTAACTATGTACTCTAACCTCCTGTTTAGCACTAGCTGATTTTCATGCACTAATTTCAGCTTCACAGTCCAAAGCTGAGTTTGAAATATAACCAGTCTTGATTTTACTATTTCCTAGTGAGGAAAAAATACATCAGAACTCTTTGTAACCTGCTCCCACTTTTAATTATCCTCACCCTTTAAAATATACATAGAATAACATTCTAAAAGTTCTCTCTTGAATTTTCCCTTTTGTTTTTCCTGGACTTTTCTGCCTGACTAAGAAGACTTTTCTTAGCATATTTTGTTGCTTTAACTATATTGCTGTCCTTTAAGATGTTATACATTGAGTTCTGTATCACTCCATCCACTATTTTGCGAGAGATCACATTGTGAGATGGCTGTTCTTTAACTTAAACAAAACTGTCATTGTACTAGCTTGATTCTAAACCTTAAAATGTCTTTGTTTTTCCAATATGTATAGAAAAAAAAATCAATATTAACAATCCAGAAAGCTATTCTGCTAGCCATTTTTAACTCACTTGATGAAGGCTAGGTTTTAAGGTGTTCAATTGATATGGCTAGTCTTGTAAGGGAAAGTATGCCATTGCTATTTTAAAATGTAAATATTTATCCATATATGTATGATATTATATATATACAGAATCTGTAACAGTATTTACAATTTGTATCATGGAGATCAATGGGAATTTTACAGCCACAATTCCACCATAAGCTGAGTATATATGTTTAAGTGACATACAGATATTACCTAGAAACAATGTTTTTGGGGCATTCTTTATTATTGTACTGTTTTTCAGAAATGTTCTACTCAATTTTTAACATTTATCAGCATTACTTTACATTAGCTGGAGCTTTATCAGTAGATTCTGTCCACTGAACATTTTCAGAGAAAAGTTTTAGATCACTCCAGCAGCCTTTAAGAGGGCCTGTAAGTTACAGTTCTAAAGCTAAATCAGAGGCAGAACGTACGATCAGATGTCTTCCTGTAATTATTCATTTAAGCTCACAAATGCTGGTGGGCTTAATTTTCCTGACTACTCTTTGGCAATCTGGAGAAGTTATCTTTGCCCAACTACTTTAAAACACAGTTCAATTAACTTAAAGTGAAATGAAAAGTCAAATTCATATGTGATTTCAGTGGACTTCTGTAAGCACTCGTTCAGTCAAAAATTTGGACCTTTCTTATCCTCTAGATGTGCTCTGTGAAGGGGCATAAAGCATACTATTACATTTACAGTATTGGCCTGAATACTTAGTTCTCCAATGAGCTGCTGCACCCTGAGGAGAAATTAGCATTCAAAGTGTATCTGGAATGCCAAAACCATGCTTCTAAGTATCCTTCTGGACTTTTTTCAGATTATCTCCTCATTAGAGGAGTATAGAGAATAGGTTGTGCATTTTAAATTTCTCTACTGAAGAAATGCATTATAGAGAAACTTGTTTTTCCTCCAGATCTTGACATTTGAACAAAGTGGTCATCAATGAGTTAACCAAACCACAGGAAAGCAGGTGAAAGACCCTGTAAAATAAGCAAATAATTTACTTTTAAAGACACCCCACCCCACCCCTATTTTGCTAGACATAAGAAAACTTTGAGCAAGAATTATGCAGTTCATATTTTCATATTTAGGGAGACATTTTTTCCTTCAGGGCATCCTTAAAGAAAAAATCTAGTGAATATAATACCGATGAATGCAGTTGGATTATACACATTTTTAATACTGTTCTGTAGTTATTCCTCAAAAAAGAACTACTTATATTTTATACAGAGTAATGAGTTTTCCACAAGCTTTATTCTTGTTATTTTAGGTTTCTCTTTGATTAGTTCACTTCTGTTGGATGCTCAGATAGCAGTGGGAAGCCAAGAGAACTTTTTTTTTTTTTTTATCTAGCAAGAAAAATTGAGACTGCCTCTCCAAAACAATCTTCTTTATAATAAGCCATCTTTTTTTTTTTTTGTCACAACAGGATTAAAGCTATTGTGTTAATTCTGCATAATATATAGGGGAGTTTTTTATCAAGTAATTTCTTCTTCAGGCACAGTGAAATTTTGTTCTTGACTTTTACATGCCACATAGGCACTCTTCCTATGAAATAAACATTTAAAATTTTTTTCCTCAGCAGTTTTATAATTGAGCTACAATCTCTTGTGTGTCAAATGCTGAAGTCCCTTGCCTTTGATACTTCTTTCCTTATTTTGTTCAAATTGCAGCTCTTACATTCCCATTGAATCATCCTTTCACCTTGATTTGTCTGAATGTCTTCAAGGCTTTCTGTCACTTCCCATATCAGTATCAAACACCTCACATTTATCTGAAAAGTTATATGTAGATCTAGGGACTTAAACATCTCAGCTTTCATGTCTTACTGCTGTCCTCCGTACTCTTCATCTCCATAGTCCTTTCTGTGCCCCCCCCCCTCCATTCTTGTTACTAGCTTCCTTACACTTGAACTATTAACCTTTTTCCTAGAAAAAGAAAAGTACTTTCATCTTTGCTCTTCCAAGATCCTCATCAAACACAGTTTTATAAACTTCCTAGCACAGAAATTCCAGCAACAGATAGTGAGAAGTACTATCAATTCCTGTGTCTCACCATAAAATACATAAAACAAACCCATGATCTCTTTTCACTCAAAACATTTTTGTTTAGTTTTCTGTTTCTTCACGATCTGTTCCCACCATGTTGTACTGCCACTCTTTATGTAATAACTTAATAAATATAAGCCTAATATTCTTAAATGAGTTGTACTTCCTGAGAACTATGGGGTATTTTTCCTGAACAAAATACTAGCTGTGTGTCAGGATTATTTGGTTCTTCCAAATTTCAATTTCCTATTATAATTCATTGATATGTTAGAGCACTTCAGAATAGGCAAAAAGAATTTTGTAATAGTAACTACAAAGAAACTAAATATAAGGTTATCTCCCATTTCCTATAATAAAGTTTCTTGAACTTTGCTATTACCTTAGGGGTAGAATAGGGGAAAGGGGTAGAAAAGGGAGAATACCCAAAACACAAGCTGAATTTTGCAAAAAACAGTACAATTTTAGCAATGTCAATAGTAGTGCTTTGTTTACATTCCACAAATGAAGCTTACATTCTTTTCTTTCCAAGGGAAAATTACAATTCTTCACAAATCTGAAAATAATTTATTTTGACAATGAAACAAATTTTGACTGGTCAATGTAGCTGCCATTTTGTAATAACTTTCATGTCATAATCATCTTACAACCAAACCCATGAAATCCTCAGCTGAGCCTTGAGCTGGTATAGAAAAATGAAAAAAAAAAAAAAAAAAGCCTCCAAAATCTTGAATTGTTTTCATTATTAAAGCTTCTACTTCACATTCTTGGGGTATGACCTTGCAAGGTCAAGAAGTACCTTTCAGGTATGGGCTGTAAATGCATGGAATATATATCCCTTTACCTGCAGCAATGGATTTCTATGGTAACTCTAATAACTGCAGTAGACATAGCCCATATTTCAAATATTCTGTAATATGGCTAGTAGAATTTCTTTATTAAAAATATTACTTTATTAAAAAGCTTACCCCTTCAGCAATTCAACAGAGCAGACCACAGCATTATGGCACTCTACTCCAAATATTACAATTTGTAATAAATTAGTGAAAGAAGTAAACACCTTTCAAGCAGGTAACTAAAATGGACAAACTGAAATTAGATAATTTTCCTTACAAACATATGGCTTTCTTCCCTAGTCTAGGCTGTCTTAATCAATCTGCTCCTTCCAGTCTTTCAGAATCACACTTATTAAAGCTCAATCTCACTCCAAAAGGCTATGGCAGTAAAATGCATATTTTTGTAAACTTGGCTCTAGAGCTGGCTGCTTTTCACCCTCTTCTTCCCATGTGCAGAAATACATTGCAAATCACTGTCTCTCTTTGCCACCTAGCAGGTAGCCTGATTTTACAATTATCTTTGACCTACTTTTATTTTTTCTGTAAAAATACGATCATGGTAGCCTAGATAATCATAAAACATGAGGAGGATCTCTGGTGGGCCTTCTAGGAGCATGGACATATGAAGTGTGCCTAAATTACAGGGAAAGTTACACAAAGAAGGCCTTGAGGTATTGCATTGCTGCTCCAAGGATAAATCACAAAACCACAGAATATGAGGTTGAAAGGGAGCTCAAGGGTGATCTGGTCCAACCTTTCTTGGCAAAACCATGGTCTAGCCAAGATGGCTCAGCACCCTGTTCAGCTGAATCTGAAAACTGTCCAGTGATAGACCACTCCCCTGTAACTTTGGAAATAAATCAATGTGTTTTTCAAACCTTTACACAGCACCTAGTATTGAAGTATGATTCATTTCTGAAGGAACCAGAAAGTCCTGGCATACTTACTTGCCTTGTTAGCACATTTGCGTATAGCTTCCCCTGTTCTACAGTTGTGTTGGAATATTGAATCTGTGCTTCCTCAAATTAAATTTGCATGCAAAAAATGATATAGATAAAGATGAGAAAAACTGTTCGAATTTGCTTAAATTTCTTGGCCTTATTATGGACTGATCTGTGCATTTAAAGAAAACAAAACCTAACTCAGCTCATTCCGTGTATTTGTTAATTAAAGTCTTTCACTTTCCAACTGGGCCAACACTAAAGATCAAATCCTGGCAATTGTTGCAAAATACAGTTTATTGCAACACTACAACAACAATTGTTGTTGGGAGGACACAAACAGTAAGAACTGAAGTCCTGAGCAGTTATATCTCCTGGTTGGACTTTGCTGAGCCATGGGTTAGTCAAGCCAGTGGCCATTTTTATTTTTCACATGCCTGGAATTAAACTGCTTGCAAACGACCCAACTTCATACCAACTGAATCTATGTTATCAGTGTTTTAGGTTGTTTTTTTCTTTTCTTTTTTTTTTTTTTTTAATGATTTCATATATATTTGATCTTTAAGACATTTTACCAAATCATTGCAGAACTAAAAATACAGTTTATTAACAGCTGAGCATTCTCTGCTTCTGGATGGGCTAAATATGAGATAAAGTAAAGATGGGCAACAACAAGACAAGGTAAAGAGACAGGTTTGTGAAGCCTGACCGTGGAGGCCAACCTGGCAACTCAATTGCAGAGGTTGGTCTCTATTGAATCAAGACATAGCTGAGGAGACTTGGCCAGTACAGAAGTGTGAATGCACATCAGAATGTTGCTCCTTGTGAGCTACATGTTCAAAACTATAAGATCATAAGATCTTATGCAGGTCAGAATATATAACTACTAGAAGAGGCTGACTTCAGGGATAAAAAAAACCCATGTATTTATCAGAAATTTGTAATATTATTTGCAATTAGTAATTGAATCTGTAGTAGATCAATAAATAGCAACTTTAAAGATTTACAGAAGCACTCCAATATACATAATACATAAAACTCTGGTTTGTGTGTAAGTTCACAGTCACAAGCCAAATAAAAGCAAAGACCTATTGTTGGGTGGTAGATATTCAAGAGAGTGTGGATGTCAGAACCTCAGCTATTTGTTACCAGTTTTCTTAAATCAAGCCAATAGAGTTTGGCATATTTTCTAAGATGTACTCAAATGTGCTGTGTTATTGCTTGTACTATAATAGGTAAACAGGATAGCACAGCTCTCTTATCTGCTAGCTAACATGAAGCATCATGACATTTATCAGGCTCCTACACAGGAAGAAAATTGCCCATGTCCTCATGTCCCCCTCCTACAGAACAGATTTATTCAAACAGAAATACTTTCTCCAAATTTCCATCTTGACTTAATGTCCTTCTGATGCTGCATCTTCTCTAAAAGAAGGAACCAAACAGTCATTTCTAAATCTTAAAATGTGATAGAGAAGGAAATGGTGATTCATTGCTTTGTCAACTCTGTATCAGCTCTTGGGTTTGGTACTTTTCCAGTATTCCAGTGAAGTTAAAGACAAAGGGAATCAAAGAAAGCCCTTAATCTTGTTCCAGATTATCACAGTTATTCTCAGTTTGGCATTCATTGAAATATAACTGGCATGAATTTATTGCCTGAAGATGGAACTCGCAAATGGAAATAGTTCAAGAAAGGCCCACACTTAATTTGCCAAAGGACTGCTCTGATGAAAAGACAGAAAACGCATTTGATTTATCTTTCATTTCCCCAATGTCAATTCAAGTCCGTTACACAAGGGTAAGTGATTAACAGGGCCTAAGAGTTTTCATTGTTTCTGCTGAGCTCAAGAAATCTCTGTATTCTGGTGAATGGTACTAACTTTTGGAGAATTTCCATCCACTGAAGACTGTTCCAAAACCACTTTGACTTTTCTAATGACTTCTCCTTCTCTAGCTTCCTTTCACTCCTCAGGCAGATACCTATATTTAGATTACACATACCATACAATATAGTAATCAATATAATTTTTAAAAATGTTAAGCAAATAGGTTTCTTGATGTCTTCAATATTGGCCGGTACCATTTCTATGAGTTCTTGCATCTTCCTGTTGCATAAAACAACAGGAAGGCATAAAGAAAGGCATAAAGAAAGTATGAAGTTATTGTGACTCATGGTGCACTCATCAAAATTATATAAACTCAGGTATGACGGTTAAACATTATGCATACTGTAAGAAGTGATGGACTGGCATAATATGAATTGGTAAGGGCAAAACAGGCTAAGCCTACACCTGCACAATAAGGGCTCCTGCTGTTGCTGGCAACATAAACCTAACTTGGTGGCACTATGAAACTCCAAGAAGTCATCTCCTTTTCCTTCTTCCCTTTTTTTTTTTTCACATTTCCCCTGGCATGCAAACTGAGTTTTAACCTACATACCTTACTAAATAATTTCTCAATAACAATACTAATTACAATTTCTATATTCCTTTTCAAATGTTGTTATGGCAATTCCCACAACACACGTGGTAACATAATAGAAGAGATTCCAGAGATACTCAGAACCAAATGGTAGCTGCAGGCATTTAGACTAAGACCTAACAAAATAACAGTGAATTGGTGAAGGCAGGCCTGCAGTGATCTTGTGCTCTTAGTTCCTTATCAGTGCTGTCCAACAGACCAATCCTCAAAGGCTTCCTTGATTAAACACAAAAAATTACAAGTTTCCATAAGAAATAGAGGTATTAGTCTCATGGCTATGCTTTTGATCTCTCTTAATTTAATTTCTATAGAAGGGTTCTGTAGTTTACTAACAGCTGAATAACATAATTAGGAGGAAATAATACAGTCCCATGAGTTTATCATCTTTTCCTCACCAAGAGAAATCACAGTTTAAAGGACAGATTTCAGTTTAGTTTACCAAACTATTCAAAGGAATGTAATAAAATAAAAAACCCCCACTTCTTCCAAAATACAAGCTCTATACACTTAATTTTCCTACAGCTATCTGAAATGTAACATGGAATTGACAAACTTAACAACCTGATCTTGAAATACATCAATGTAAAAATATCAAGAAATAATAAGAACCTAAAGAAAATAGAGATTGAATGAAAAAATGTAGATAATAATAATATAACCATTTCATCAGATTAGGATGTGCAATTCAATGGCACATCCTTAACCTAGCCAGAAAATTCAAATGTATTTTCAACTATTTATGAGTTGTATTCAACAGATAACCGATGATAGCTTCATACACAGAACAATAAAAAAAAAATCCAGAAATTAACATTGGTGAAGAGCGTAAAACCTTAACACTGAAAAATTTTGGGATTAATGATAACATGTACAGAAAAGAACAGCTCTTACCAATGCAATTAACTGAGACAACATCTAAGCATGGACAGCTAACCTAGAACCTTAAAAAGTTTTCATGCTATAACATCTCGTAACAAATAATTTTTAAAAACATTATGTTTATGCTAATTTCTATGTTTTTTCCTGAGATACTCAGAAGATCTGATAGGTATTACCACCTATACAAAAATAATCCTGTAAGAAAGTAACATCAGCTATATATCTTACAAAATTTTCCCCCATATACAGCTAGTGTTATATATAAATGGAGTACCTATAGTAAACCATAAAGCATGATTTTCTTATGTTGGAGAATCTGGGGCCCCCAAGTGCATAGTAATGCAAATACAACTGAGGACAGGTCAGACAGAAGCTTTATTACCTGTGATCATAGCAAGACATTCAGACAGCATTTCACTCTCTGCTTCCCTTTTCTCTCCCAAGTGCTTGAAGGGACCCAACCCATATACTGTTTCAGAAAAGGAAAAGGTGAGGAGAAATATTCATGTCAACGTTAACAAAGCCCAAGTATTCATCCCTGAGAGGGAGTGACTCCTTAAGTAGCATGCTAATTGCCAAGGAATCAAATAGTAACTAACATGACAATATGGAGGCTCTTGGTGGAGTCTACAGTAGCAGCACACCCAGCATGATTTTAGCTCAGAAGAAGGGATTTGGAAACAATCACAGACTGCTAGCTTTTAGTCAGAAAGGAATGTTCTTTTACTAAAGATAATTTATTAGCTGTCGCAACGGAGGGAAGACAGGGACACGCTCAATATGAGTGATCAGCAAGCTTGAACTTTATTGGGATAGCTCAGTCCTTTTATAACAGGTATAGTTAGCTCATAAATATTGCAAAAGGTAAGCTCATCGTTGGTTACTGCTTTAAAGATCAGTCCCGCCCTTAGTTCCTTATCAGTGGTTCTCTTATCTCCCTTTTTCCCATGCCTCAGTATCCACAGGCATCCTGTTGATCTGTAACATGTTAACTAGATTATCTGCATACAATGTTTCTTAAGACCCTGCTGAGCCAGCTGACTCATATCTACGCAACCTCTGTCAGCCAGCCAGTCCTCCACAATTAGCCAGACCTCTCAATCTTAAATATTAATAATTTTACCACCAGTCTCCACTTACATTTTCCTTTTCACCTGCACAACAACGAAGACATGACATTTCAGACTTCCAAGCTTTGTGTCCATAGCAAATGCTAACCATGGAGGCTGTAAATATGCAAGCAAAAGTATTGTAAGTACTAGCAAGCAGACTGGTTATCTTTCAAGCTACTAATTAAGAAAGTATTATATAATTAGACTCACAAAGTATTAATGACAAATAACCACAGATTACTAAATGAGAAATTAATAAGTACAATATTGCTGATGAAGAACGTGGGTAGATTAGTGGTTAAGAGGAAAAAAAAAGTGTGTGTGGGGGGGGGAGGAGGCAGGCTCACAGCAAACTGACCACTGAATTTGTACACAACATTATCTACTAAAATTGTTAACCATCAGAAGGAAGGAGCAGGCATGGAGCATAACTGCATTTGATAATAGGTCTAATGAAGAGAGAAACAGTCAATATAAAGCAAGAGGGCAATAAAATTTGGAAAGGCTTAAACTGACTTCAAGCATAGGCACACTAAGCATTTCAGTGTTGAGAAGTGGAAGGTAATGAGCCTGTGGGGAAAAAAAAAATGGATGGGAAATTTATTCTTTAAGGTTGTATGGTACAAACCTTTAAGCAGGACTAGAATGTAGCATGGTGTTGAATAAAACTAAATACTCATGGCACTGTGCTTCAGACTGCTAAAAAGAAAATCAAAAGTATGCAAGATCAAATTGCAGAAGATACTGGAACAATTTCATCTCTGATTTGAGAAGGGGAAACTTCCACAATGAGCAGTTCTCTGGTACAACATGACACACCGGCTAGATACAGACCAAGAAGACTTAGGCAAAATTTTAGGACATATGAGAGTCTGAAATGCTACAAAAACTGTGACTGTATGAAGACAATTTTACTCATGATTCATCAACTTTTCATGAGAAATTCTTGGCTTGGACTGTGCAATTCATTACTCTGCAGATCACATAACTTATGCATAGGCTTCCATTCTTGGAGCAGAACATAATTTTTAGAATCAGGTTTATTTTAAAAGCAACGCTTTGAGCAAGATTTTAATTTGCTCTGTACAATTCCAAAATTGTTTCCATGATTCTTGATACCACTGGGCTTACTCAATATATTTAATGAAAGCAATTTTTTTTTAAAAGAAAGGGCTGGGTGGAGGAGTGGCAATGACAACAGGCTTTTCTGTTTTTCATACATAAACCTTTTCTCTTCCCTACCATGAACTCTGCAATGACTGAAGATGGAATAGGTGTTTAGAGAAACACAAGCTTTAACCTTTCATTTTCTCCTCCAGCACTTGAGAAAAATCCATTCCCATATAGTAGGGATTTTCAAATGTTGGGATCCATATTCTACATCTAGCTCAGATGGTTCCTGTCTGATTTGATCTGGCCTGCTTCTGCTTGTCATTTCTCCACGGTTGCAGCTAGATGTCTGTAAGTGTCAAAAGTTTACAAGTGCTCAAGGTACAAAATGGGCTTCTATTATCATAGAATCATAGAATGGTTGGAGTTGGAAGGGACCTTAAAGATCATCGAGTTCCAACCCCCCTGCCATGGGCAGGGACACCTCCCACTAGACCAGCTTGCTCAAAGCCCCATCAAGCCTGGCCTTGAACACTTCCAGGGATGGGGCAGCCACAACTTCCCTGGGGCAACCTGTTCCAGTGCCTCACCACCCTCACAGGAAAGAATTTCTTCCTAATATCCAATCTAAATCTCCCCTCTTCCAGTTTAAAACCATTACCCTTTGTCCTATCACTACGCTTCCTGACAAAGAGTCCCTCTCCTGCTCTCCTGTAGGCTCCCTTCAGATACTGGAAGGCTGCTAGAAGGTCTCCCCAGAGCCTTCTCTTTTCCAGGCTGAACAGCCCCAGCTCTCTCAGCCTGTCTTCATAGGAGAGGTGCTCCAGCCCTCTAATCAACTTTGTGGCCCTCCACTGGACCCATTCTAACAGTTCTATGTCCTTTCTCTGTTGAGAACTCCACAGCTGGACACAGTACTCCAGGTAGCGTCTCATGAGTGCAGAGTAGAGGGGCAGAATCACCTCCCGTGACCTGCTGGTCATGCTTCTTTTGACGCAGCCCAGGATACGGCTGGCTTTCTGGGCTTTTATCCCTGTTTGGTAGCAATTTGGGCCATGATCTTTTAAATATTCAACTTCAATTACTATTTTGGCTGTTGAGAGGTGCAGGAAAGGAAAAGGAAATAGGGATTTCTAATAATCAGCAAGGCAGAACTACAATGGGGTTTCATGGAACAAGACAAACATACTTTACTTCTGAGGTACTATCCCAATTATGTATCAGAGAGCCACCGCAAAATAAAGGTTACATCAGAGCTTCCCAAAAGGATCACAGCATTCTACCAGCTTTGAGATTTTATACCTTATCTTTGTGTTCATATTTCCTTTCTCTGATATGAGCACATGGCCTAAAGTAATTAGATTTTTATCTACCACTAGCTCCATAGAATGCTCCTATTTAATTTAATGGATCCTCTGGTCATTAAAGATACACAGAACACTCTTGGCCTTGTTCTGCAGTTTTCTCAGTTTGATATGGGGTTAATATCCGAACACAGAATTGTTAAACTGAGAATACAATTAAAAAATAATAAAAAACCCAGAGTTCTCATTGCTGATTGCTTCCAAGCCTTGTTGCCACTTTGGTTAATTTCCATTATGCTTCAGGTAAAATGATCTTGTACTGGACTATTTGTGAATATTAGTATAAAGTAACTTCAAAGAAATAGTTTAGATTTTCTATTGATATAAGATTTCCTACACTGTAAGTAATAAAAATAGTACACATTGGCACAATGCATCATACTTTGGAGCACTCTGAGTGTCTCACAGCAATAAAAGGTATTATATATTTTCTCATGAGGAATGGCATGCATGAAGTCAATAATGTAATAGCATTTACTGACCCCAGAAATAAATCCCAATATTCAAGCTCTCAAGACAAAGTCGTGTCTTTTTTTACATGTTCCTATACTAAATAATATAAAATCTGAAAATATAATTTAAATAATAAAGACAAACCCTTTTTTGACACATCTTTTCTATTGTGCTAATAGAGATTACAGTAGCCCAAAATTCAAAAGTATGAGACTGATAAAATTCAGGATAAATACCTATGCTCTTTGCATTTCTCCATATTAAGAACTGTATCATGAGGCAAACAATATATTTTTTACAAGTTTTACACAACAAACACAATATGACAATTTCTATTAGGAACTGTGTACACTGGAAGTATTCCACTGAAAAATTGTGGGTTGTAAATTTAGCTATTTCAGAGAATATTGAGACTGAAATACATTCAATTCAAAAACTTTCAGCTGAAGACAACTTGAATGAAGCTCCAGGTTCAGCAATTTTAACTTTGACTAGAACTACCTACCTGAAAAATATTTAAAACCTGATACTTGAATAGACAATATTTAGATATTGATCAAAAATAATCAAATGTTATCAAGAGAACTAATGTTTATAGTGAGCTGATCAGCTTGGCCCAATTAGCACCATTGATTTTCAGCTGACAAAATTTTTTTCATATCTGATCTATAGTTTTGTCACACAATCAATTCAAACTGCTTTTTGTACATGAGTAGAATCCTGTTCACCTCAATAAACCACATGGGAGGTTTAAAGAGTTGCCCATTCAGTGTATTTCACCTTAACTGTGTTGTGCTTATTTTACACCTCTAGACAACTTTTTCTAATGTTAACACAATGGTATTCACTAAGTCACCCACCTATTTTATCAGATTAATTTATTAATGAAAAGTGGAGGATTCTCCCTGCTACTTCACATTCTTACCTTAATTTAAATGTACTGGAAGTGAGCAAGTCTGATTTCTTAGTAAACCATTTCATTATTAAGATTAGCTATATTTTAACTCATTCTCAGACATGGTTCCCTATGGTGTCTTTTATATCCACATACAACTCCCCTATTTTTCCTACCATTTTCATTCCTTTATATCATTTCTACTTAATATGCTTTTTTTTTTTCCCCCTAAGCTTATGGTAATTCAGAGCCACAATTTAGTCTTATACATCTGCAATAACTGTGCTAATTGCAAATATAGGAAAACTGAGAATTGTGATTTTTTTGTATATTCTTAAATGGGATTACTTGCAAATACTAGTGTTTTCTGCTTTTGTAAAAAACCCTACATATATATACAAAGCAATAAATTTGTTTTCATTGATTGGTTGGTACAGTGCATTCACATACCATAAACATCTATTCAAAATAACCATGGGGTAAACAATCTTTTGCTGATTAAGAAGGCTGCAAATTTACTTTGAGGTGAAAGATGCATCAAGCTATATTCATCATTCCTTTAAACTATGATGATCTGGTAAATGTGTGATGCAATCATTTGTTATTAACAGTAAAAAATACATAATATTTTGGGTTGCTCATACTCTTTCTGAACACAGAAAGGTGCTGCTCAAAACTACAGTGTTTTGCTCAACATAATTCTTCTTTGTAGGAAGCATTTCTGCCTCAAGGTGTTTAGACCCAAGTCTTCAAAACACTTCCCTCATGCCTTGGGTGCAACCTGAAGTGCTTTTACACTACCTTTTAGCAATAACTGGCACCAATGGATCCACTTTAAGACAATGAAAACTACCAGTGCACTGCGTTTACCAAAACCCTAGATCCCTAGGATTGAATATTACATCTCCTTGCTAAAGGACTATATGCTAAAAAAAATGTGTCTGCTTTCTAACTCTACCAGTTAGTCTCATGAAAATGCTATCTGTTTTTAAACATTTTACCATTCTAAATTGTCTTGTGTTGCCTAAGTTAACAATCATGTAAGAAAGAGACCTTAAGCACAAAAATAAAAGCATCTACCATTAACAGTAAAGAGAGTAGCTTTTTTTGCATTAGCAGTACACTGTCCTGCAGTAATACTCTTAATTGGTGAGAAACATGTCATACATAGGGCACCTCTGCATTAGCATTTTAGTGTACATCAGTAAAGCAGATTTGATGCCCATCTGTTAAACATCCCCATTTACTGCTCTTTCACTGTCATTGTAGTATGGTTTTGGACTGCATAGTTGGTCCTTCTTCAGGTAGAAATAAATCCAACGGTGTACCCCAGGAGGACACCTAGCAGCACCAAACAACATATGTGCATTCCGTCCATGGGACTCAGTATTGGACTATTGTGAAGTAAAACCTCCTGAAATTCGTATAGTAAGGATGCTAGCCCCTCTGTTCCATGGGGCTGCAGCCTGCAGCATGCATCACGTGCTGACATAGACATAGCCATAGTAAACAAATGACTGTTCTTAATATCTCTGAAAGTCTGTTTACCCTAAAAGTCTGTACAAGGATCACTGCCAGAAAAGAACACTAACCATTAGGTAAGATCTCATTTTACTTGAAGATAGCAAACCTTAATTGCTAATCCCAAATTCTGAGAAAAAATATATCTGTTCTTTGACAGCTTTATCAACAGAAAAATCACTACTATAAACGAAGAAGCAATGAAAACAATTTCTGTTTCTTGAAATAAAGTAACATAGGTAGGTCATAGTGAAAGAATAACAAAGCCAATGTCCCAGCCCTTGCTCTAGGCATTGTTTGTGAATTACTGTTAGAGAACATACTCTAGGTAATAGCCAGAAATCAAGATAATTAAAAACCATTCCCTTTCTTCCCTCAAATTAATTTTAATGAAGCTAATGCATGATGCAGTAGAAAAATTGACTAAATATATATAATCGTTACTTTTTAAAATAATTTATTAAGCAGAAGGCATTCAGTCTATTAATTAGTGTATTGTCACAGACAATTGGAAAGCATAGGTCTTAATCCAATCGAGTAATTTACAAATGGAGAAATACTGGATTATCATTTGCACAGACATTTTGGTGCTGACTTACAGCATTGTTTCCTAAATTCAATGATGTATGGGAAGAAATTAATATTTGAAAATGAAAATGAGCACGTTTCATCACAATGTAATACAGATACTCTCCTTGAAAGAGACATTAATGGTAATGGCCTTGAGCCAATATCTGGCTGTTATCTTATTTGTACAAGGCTGCACTTGAAAATCAGGAACAATAGCTGAGAATGCATTATTTTATTCAGTTCAATCATTTTGGTTTCTTCTCCGACATTGGATTTGCACAGTGAATGCTCAATACATTTACTGGAAAATTCACAAGGCCTATACAACAACTTAAATCTCATTATAGCTTCACTTTGGGACTTCAATGGTGCATCAGTCCTTTACACATGGGTGACTTTCACCATAAATAATGACCCTTTTGGAACAAGGATTTCAACTCTAATTAGAGAACATTTTAGTTACTCTCCAAGTGGAAAGCTTCCTGCTGTCTCAGTGGTGCATCCTTTTCTCTGCCCAGGGCTGCAGTGGCTCTGAAGCATATATTCCTGCCTTCAGTCACAAGGTGCAGATAGACTCGGTTATAACCAATAGCATATGTTAAAGTACATACGTTAAAGCATACAGAAAGTTAAAGTACTTACATACGTAAGACATCCATGTAGTTTAGAAATGCATGTAGTTTATAATTCAATGGGGAAATATTACTTGAATTTTATTTTCTTTTTCTTCTACCAGGCAGGATTCATTGTAAACTGTGGAAATTTTTTGAGGCTGGTTGATTTCTCAGTGTCCATTTTCTATGCTTCATCCATTCTTAATAACTTTCTCTCCATATTTACTTTTCAGGCTGATCTCTATATTACATTCATTCTCTCCCACTTCAAATCTACTAGCATGAATATGGGAATATTTTAAGAAATTTTAAGATTTACACAATTTCTTGATGGAGTCAGATCACCCTTTCACTTACACAGTCTAAATACATTCTATATAAATCTCTCCTAGTAAAGCTACAATATCCCTTTCCAGCCACCCCATCAACTCAACAAATACTGCAAATGTAGTGGAGCAGCTAATTATATTAGAAATTAAAACCGGTAATATATTCAGAAATTCAATCCAAGAAAGGGTATAAACATGTATAAATATATATACAGCAGCTGAATTAACACGATATTAGAAGTCATGTCAAAAAGAATAAAGTAATTTCTTGCCTTTCTGACTCAAATTCAGCATGAAAAACTGCAAATGAACAAGAGTAGGAATAATTTTAAATTACGACTCCAGTTTCTCCATTTGAGGAATCGGCAGTTGTGTATAAATACAAAGAATTATAATGGCATTATGTAATATGTACAATTGAAGGGAAGGGTTTATTCTTATGAGAAAACTTCCACTGTTTTTCCAGCATTAAGTCATTATTGAATGTTCTTAGTATTATGAAATTCAGATATATACTCTTTGACAAAGAGAAATTCTGGGAAATTTTTAGGAAGCTGGAATAGCAACCAACCTTCTATCCTTCTATAAGGATTTTTATTCCCACAGACCTTTGAAATGATTGGTACTACTGCCAGATTTTTCGTTTGTCCCAGCTTTTTTGCACTTGGAATTTTGGCTCTCTCTTTGAGTAACAACTAGATAAACTATTTAATAAACAGAATATTTACATGACAGGAACACCATACACTATAAAGTTGTTCTCTTTGTATTTGACCCTTGACTTCCAGGAACCTAGAGATAAATTTAGCCTTTATCTCTCTTCTACTTTTGTTCTTTATAGTTTAATATACTAATTAACCTAGGGAAAACTTCAAAAAAGCAAGATCCATGTATAGAAGGCAGATGAAATTAAATGCTTTTGGTTTTGAACACTTTTCATTTAAATCTATCTTTTAAATAGTCTTTTCAAACTGTCCAGGGTTACATGATGTACATGAAGGAAACTGCTATGTTCACTGAGAAAGAGGGTAGACAGTGGGGTGAGTAGAATCAGCCTCAAGAACCTACTCAATAGAGGAAAAAGAAAAAAAAAAAAAAAAAAAAAAAAGGGAGACAAAATTACTCTATTACAACGAAAAAAAGCTACAAGATTTCACTCTATATAATAAGGAGAGATTGTTGCCATGGTACCAGCAAAGTTTCTCCTTCACTTATATGCACAGCCATGAACCTTTCGTGACAGAATAAAATTATAAATTTGCAAGGTAAAATATTTTATAGTACACTTCACAGTATTTTAAATAGATACTTCCATTGTATTTAGATGAAATCATACAGGTATTCACATTGAAATGTGTGTCCTTAGAAGGCACTAGGTAACTCAAGGCATGTAGAAGGGTACATATTGACTCCTGAGCTATTCTCCAACAAAGATGGATTTCTCAGCATCTAGAAACTCTCTTAATCTGGATAAAGCCCTATTCAGCAAATATGAACTGCCTTAAAGTTTTTATCTGGACCAACTGAATGACTTGGAGTCATGTTCCTGGGGCTTTGTTGCTCATGTCCCTGCTGCTGTTATTACTCTGTGGTTTAAAATAGTATCTTATGTTCCAGTCTATTTGTCTTTATAACACATACGACATTTCATGCCAATTTCTCCAAGTGTTCTGAGCACATAATGGGAAAACTTTTATTCAAGAGTTCTTAGATACATGATCAGATAGCTACTCAGTGGCCTAATGTGAAAAGGCACTGCTGGATTTTCATTACAGTTTAAATAGGTAGGTGTCCATTTCATGCACAAAGATTTCACACCAGTCCTTAATATCAGTACAAGCACTGATTTTATATGATGATATTATACTACCTTGCACCTACAATTGGTCCTTGCAGATACAGTAAATTTGATGACAGACATTTTGAAGACAAGAGGGACCACCTACTAGCACTCAAATAATCTATGTTCTTGCATAATGCATGACATATAACTGTCACTTATGCTAATTTCTAGAGAAGGACGAAACTTATATTTTCAACATGATCACTGATTCACTGTAGATTGCAAATCACTAGAAAAATCATCTTTGAATACAGTCCTATAATAGCTTTTTTAAGTTTATAAACTCATTTTCAAATGTGAGCATAATTTCTACCCGAGTTTTGGCTGACAGCAACTTCCATCCAGTAGATTATGCTGCACTTGTAATCAGCTAAAGTCTTTCCCCATGTAATACACAGATGTGATCGAGCCACCTTTTACAGTTCTCTTTGAGAGACTGCTTTTTCAGATTTCACTAAAGCAACTTTGGCATCTTTCTGGACAACAGAATTGGACATAATAGCCCAACAGTAATTTCATTAATGTCATACACATGGGTCATATAATTTCTGAATTCCCAAGGGAAAGATCTTTCTTCATAAATCCTCTCAACAAACATTCTCATAGCTAGAGCTTCACACAGGGAGTTCATGGCTTTTTGACTATCCAGTATGACCTAAAAGTCAGAGACAGTATTTCCAGAGGCAATACTGTCTTGAACACAGTCCTTCAGTCTGGCAATTTGACCTGTATTCGGCTATGTTGAAATTGAACTTACTTGAACAGGAAAGCAAGCTATTCAGATCATGCTGTTCAAGTGCCTTGTCCCTGTGTGGACAATATTTGGAACTTTACATTCCCTCCACAAGATCTGTAGTCCTTTTCTGTAAAGGACTGACTTCATTCAATCTCCAGTTCTTTCTACTTCACACTTTTTGTACCAACATGACAGTCTTATTAAAAATAATGAGAGTGAACAAAGATTGTAACTTCATAAAGTTACATATTTAACCCCTTATTACATTAGTTTCCAATCTACGCCCCACAATTTCATCTGCCTGGAGCTAAAGCCATCTGCTTTGGATGGATGAACCATGCAACATGCAGATCTAGAACATATGTTCACTGCAGCGTCCCATCACTTCCTTTGTTTCTTTCAGCAAGCAAGCAACAGCAGAAACAAATTCAGTATTGTGCTTTGCTGCTTTCTTTTCAACATGCTGTGTGCTAGAGACTGACAAGAAAGATTATAAATAGAACAGAGCTTCTTTCTCATTACAGTGGTTTTAATGAGAATGATAAATGGGTTCAAATAAAACTATTCAGGCTCCAGTGATAAGATCGCTATCTCTTCCTGCACTGTATCTAACCCAATTTCATGTCACCATTATCTTCCCTGAAATGTAATGGAATTTATGGCAATTTAAAAGACAAATCTTAATATATTTTCTATATGCTGTGATTTCTCCAGCACAGGAAAACTCCTCTCACTTGATCTTCATTATGACTATACTTTCAGGTATACCTGCTCACCAATGACAAAATAGCTAGCTACAGATTAACACATACATATATCTATGAACACATAAGACACCTGCCTCTTTGTTGTTGTTTACTCCTAAATGATCAGAGATCTTCTGTTATGACTTGTATTGCAATGAATAATGTAATTAAACAACACCCAGGAGAAGGAATAAAAAAATGCCTAAAGAACAAACTCATTTGTTTTTCAGATTATTTTTTTTTTAAAAAAAAGAGTGCTAAACCTTAAGAAGACTGCCAAAGACTACTTTAGAAGTCTTTGTACAACAGTCATCCGCACAAAGCTTGCAAGTGAAAAATGGATTAATAAACCTGAAACTTTTTCATTAAATTTTTTCTATCAGAAGGTTAGAGAGAACTGGAAGTTCACTAGTTACATTATCAGCACAGAGAAGGCATAAGTCAAGGTGAAAAAAATAGCAGGCTAAAACTTCACTGATGACAAGGTCAAGCCAAGGACTTTTGCCAGAATAAAATTAAAAGCTGTTGTTCCCTTTCATCACTCTCCTAGAAATTGCCCGTGTTACATTATGTTTTTCATGGTTCCATGGAAAAAAAAAAAAAAAACCAACAAAAAACCAAGAGGTAGAGTAGATCTGCAAGACTGTATTGTCACCAGCTAACAAGCACAGTAGACATACAGCTTTGTGCATTCTAGAGATTACAGACTGTTTTGATATATCTGATGTTTTAATTCATAGTTTCTTGTGCAAATGTTTATCTGGGAACATCTAAAGAACCTGCAAAGTCACAAAATAGCCTGATTTATGATTGTTTTTGAAAGAGCTGGGATATGCATCATCGCTGCCAGAATGCTGTTTCACTGAGGATTTTGTAGAGTATCATTACAGTCTTGGTAAATGCCAAAAAATTTTCCAAAAGTAAACAGAGCTTTACTTTTAGAGATATTCATTGAAACTAGCACTGAATAAATGCTAGCACCATCAACAGAGTATTTCACCAAGTATGTTCCATGTCTCTGCTAAACCCTAGCAAAGGAGCTAGAATGTCTCTTTTCCACTCTCTTCCTCTCCTGTGCCCGATTTTCAGGCTTACATTTTCCTGCTAAAGATCTAGCTGGCTTAAGGTGATGGCAAGTATATTGTTTCTTGTTATATACAAGAAAGACTGAAGGAGAAATTAGACCTTTCTAGACTTAACATCTTATCCACTGTAGAGACCATGAGACCTAGTAACGCAGTTGTCCATTTCCTGTTAGGTTTGTCAGTCTTGATAGCCAAAACACACAGAAAGATACACAGTAAGCACATGTCCATTTTTTCCAACATTGTGGACTAAATATTAATTGATTTTTTATAGAAACATTAGCCGGAATGTTTATTGCAATTTTTGCCCAGCCCTTTGTTCTCTGCAGAATGAAGCCTGTATTGTGCATTTTTATTTGGATGAGATTCGCCCCTGCTGATTTATCTAAATAGAAAATAAGAAAATAAACAACATTAAACAAAACCTTCCAATTTGAGCCCCCATTAAGCACCAGGTTTTTAAAAGCACTCTCTTTAAGTCAAAAATGTCACAGCTTTTTTTTTATTTGGGCTGAAAATACGAATGAAAATATCTCTGCACTCCAGAAAGGCCCTCAACCACTTCTGCATTCCAGAGATGGCTAATAATTCCTGCATATATCACACATATCCATGAAAGTGCTTCAGCATGAAAAGTGCTATATAAATGTAAGTTGCTATTAATTATGGCACTTGAAGGAACATTCAGATAGCTTAGTTTTTCAAAACAAACCTACATTAATGTTTCTATATGTTCTAAATTTCATTTTCTCCACACCTTTTAATTTGCCACTCTGTCAACTAAAAGGAATATAAAATCAGTATTCCAACACACTTCTAAACCTAGATATACTCTGCCTCCTGATTCAACTACAGTTGCCTAACGTATATTATTCCTAGAGCTCAGCTGAGGCTGATGTGATGAAAAGACAGTTTGCTTTATATGTAGATAGAAATATACACATTTTAGAACATGGGAGCAGGAGTATTGAGCAGGAAAATCAACACTGAACCTGTTGCACACAGATTTCCCTCAAATTTCCAGAAGATTACATTAAAATGTAGCAATTAAAAGGGAGGTAGAAGATGATAAGGATTATAATCAAATTTGTTCTTCTGGAAAGTCTTCAAGCCAGTGTTCTCAAATAATTTTATTAAAGAATTAAATCTAAAATGGCATAACAGAAGTCGACTAAGGGATTAAAAGATATTTTCACCCATCACCACAGTGACAACCTGGTGTTTAACAAATAGTTATACATGGTAAATAACTACTTATTGACAACTGCACAATAAAGAAAATTGAGAAGTCAATATTCAAAAATGAAAAAGGCAAGCATTCATGAATAGGATTGAGTTGGCCAAGATGGTAGACCTAACATTGCTAGTGCTGCAGTAAATGCCATAGGACTTTGACTAAAAGTAGTATTAGGCTTTCTGAATGCAGGAGGCTATACAACTTTTTTGTTTCTATGATTTTATGTTAGTTTCTAGGGATTTTGACAACAATAACACAGCAGTAACCTCACCATTTGGTGGTCTGCATCTCTCTTCGACATTGTAAGTTCTGTCTACACATGCAACCCTTATCATTCTTATCAAGATTAGCATACAGAAATATATTCAGTATAGTATTATCCTTTAAAAACTTTATAGATAAATCTGAAGGACTCGTGTTATTAACTTAAGCATCTTGCTAGAACCACATGACTGCTATAAACTTTTATATGACCTACAGTCATACCGAGATGTATACCTTCTGTGCCAAACTTCCACTTGCTAGGAAACTTACTCAGTCTGGACCTTTCATGTCACAAACAGTGGGCTGCTAGCAGAATGCTTTCTACAAGGTCTTGTTCCATTTTTGATCTGGACAAAGTGGAAATTTTATCAGGTTAGAAGGTTTTCAGACAGAATTGATATTTTTTCACATGCTGAGTCAAGAGAAAATTCTTTATACGGTTGAATGACTACATTAATGTTTCAGAGATTTAAACAAATGCATTGTTACTGCACATTACAGTACTAGGAACCCAGGCTGAGGATATTGTCTTTTACCTAAGATAGGAACAATTTGCCCCCTAAAAAACTCTTTCAACCAATGTTCATCTCGGAGAGGTAAGAAAGAGAGAAGGAAAACGTCACCTATTGAATAAACAGCCATTATCCAGCCACTGATAGCTCCTGCTGCCATCACTGAATAAGGAAGCAATTTGATTTTTCTCATGTAGAAAGACATGACAGGCTTCCGAAAGAGGGTACTAAGGTTGAAGTCTCCGTAGAGAGTAACAGTAACTCTTCTGCACCGTATGCTGGGGAAGATGCCCTCAGCATGCAAATCTGTGTTAAAGGACACACAAACATCCCTATAAAGATAACAGGATGAGTGAATGAGCAGTCACAGTCTATCTGGAAAATTAACTATGAAGACTGGAGGTGTCAAAGCACAGTATCCCACATGATGCCTATTTACTAATAGGATATTGGGATTCTCCACCTCTAAACCTTCAAAAAATAAAATAGTAATGACAGTATAACAGGAATTGGGGGTTGTGATTTCATGAAGCAAGTAGGAAGGCAAGTGTAAAACACTCTTGACAACAGAAAAGCATAGCAAGATACACTGAAGAACTGCTGGGAAAGCACTGGGGTACTGTAAAAAGTGCCAATATGGATTCCTTATTGTGTATCCTACCTTCAGGAACGTAGACCCTAAAATGAACCACCCTAAGAATATTCCACTTCCATCTCAGCAGGCAGATTATTTTGGAAACAAGAGGCAGTTTAGGCAATTTGGACTATGAGCAAACTGGGATACACATTACTGACACTAGAAATACTCTAAATCTGCAACTGGGCAGGATCAGTAAGAACACTGGGATTCCTCAGCACAGAGAAAAAGACTAGAGGTGGCAAAACAGACCAACATTGAGCACCTCTAGACATCTCTTTGAAGAGTTACTACTTCTTTAAAATGAAAGGGACCCTCTTTCGTCTTTTACATTTCCCTTTGGAAAGGCAACTCATGCAACTGGAGGCTTTCCTTCCAAATACATATCCAGACAGTAGAAGAGCAAAGAATGGAAAAGCATTTCATATATCATACCAGTTCAGCGGGATCTCGTTATCTTGCTTGGTGACTTAACTGTTTTCTGTGTCATTTTTCATCAACTGTATTACAAATCATGCTCTGATATTTCTGATGGATATTTCATTGTAAGAAAGAATGTAATCTGGAAATGGAGATTTGAAACCAAATAATGACAGTGTTATTCCAGTCAAACTTCAGGACCAAATCCTGCCCAGCAGAGCCAGAAGTCAGCCTCACTGTTATCTTCATACAAGCCATGCTTGCCAAAACCCATCCTTCCTCTGACAGTCACTGTCTGCTTTTTAAGCATGCAGCATCAGAATTGCAGGGTACAGAAAAGAACAACACCAACAAAAAAACCCAAGCAAAGAAAAAAAATAAAAAGAAATTTTAAAAAATCCATCCCTCATGCTTTATCAAATGCATAATCTAAATGGGGTTTAAATTTTTGTTCTCTACTATTTTCCAAACTAATCTGATGCAAATGAAAAATAGATATTTATTATTGGCCTCCAATTTATCTTATTTTGAATTAATGTAAAATGCAGAGACAAGATTATTGAGTCACAGTTATTTCTTAATGGGATGAAAACCAGTGGATTTCTCAAAGCATAAGCCAAGGTTCAGAAAATTCCTTCCCTGAAGAGTTCTGTTAAGAATAAATTAGTTCTCTTCAGGTTTGTGTGCAGTAAAAGAGCAATTTTATTACTATTTTCAATTGTCACTCACCCAGAACTACTTACGAGGACAATTCATTTTGCAGACCAAACCCACAGAACTTTTAATTCAGTGGGTAGCAGTCTATATTTTTACAGCTAGAGAACACATTTCACTTCTTCCCTTATGGCCAATATTGATGAAGTGCAAAAAAACATGCAAAAAATATCTGTGCTAATCTGCTCTCACAAAAAACTGCAATTTAGACATCTGCAACATTCTCTAGATAAAAAGCTTCTGCAATTCAGGATGTTGTCTGTCCCTCTCAAAAGTCAGAGAAAGTAGCGTTCTTACTCAGTTTAAATATCATGGATGATTCAGTTTCAGCTCTGATTAGAGCTATGGATTAGAACTTGCAGATAAACACTAAGAGACTGAGTTTTACTATGTGCATAGTTTGTTTGGGCACAGCTGTGTTAAATAACTTAGCAAAAGTCTGACAGTGAGTGAGGAACACCTGTAGTCTAGAAGAACCCCCATAACAACTGTTTCCTACAACAATCATTAAGTAAATTTTACCTAAAACTGAACTACTCCACTCAAAAGCCCAAAGCAGTGACTTTTTGTTATTCTACCAGTAACTGCTGCATTAAAGGGTATAATTTTCATCATACTAGCATCCTCTGCTTTAATTTGCATAGGATTAGTTTGTTTTTTCTTCTTAAACTCTCTAAGATTCTATGGGGTCTTAATGAATAACTAAGGAGGATCCAGACTTCTTAAGCCTCTGACAGATGTTCTTTAATAATATCATCATTCTTGGTCTTTTCAGGCACTAGACAATTGGAATTATATTTTGTGGTCTGGTTTGCAATCTTTATTAGATTTTAACTATTTCATTAGCTTGCCTTATGAAGATGCTGTGTTGACAGCTTCTATTTCAACTTAATTGTTGCTGATATATTTTTCTTTTTTACAAGAGTAGCCACATTGTGCATATCTAGTATATCACCTGTATTTACTTTTTAAGGAGATAACAAAGCTTATCGAAGTGTTGCCCAATAGGTTTTTATTGCTACATACACTCTGATAACATAATGCCCTTCCTTTGGATAATATATCAATATCAATAATCTTCACCTTCTTCCTTACACTAGCATACTGTTTTCTATTCAGAAATAGGAAGAATTTTTTTTTCTATTTTTTTTATGGTAGTACAAGTATCACATTTGACTCTATCTCACAAAAATATGTCTGTAAGTTTGGGAGAAAGTGTGCAGACACACAGGACAAGAAAAACATCACAAAGCCAAATATACCAAGGTTGCAAAGGTGCAGAGACATGCAGCTAGAAAATCTACTCTAATATTTTTATTAAAATCCTAAATTTCTTTTCCCAGGAAAAAAAAAAACAACACAATGTTTTGGAGATTGTTTTAAGAAAATGAAGACAGTGTAAATATACAATATTCTTTCTTCCTGGCAGAGAAACCAAACATTCTGGCCTCACAGTATCTTATGTAAAAGCCCTCCAAATAGGCCAGAAAACCAATCCTTGAGCTTCAGCCAAAATCTACAGTTCAGATATTAGCACCGGCTATCTATGAACTGACTTTATCAGTGTCTACAACTAACAGCATTACAGAATGTTCTCATGTAGCTTATCTGCAGCCAGTAGAGTAACAACACCTACTAGATAAATGTTCTACAAAACTATTACCTAAAGAAGCCCAAGTTGCTTACCTGTCCTCCCCAGATTACAAGGTAATTGTCTGGTAAAGCTCCCTTTCTGGAGGCATTCCTGCACAAACAGAACAAAACCACTCACGATTTCCTTCTCAGCAGTCCCACTGCTTTTCTTCATTCCTTCTGAATATTGAGAAACAAATTCTCTAATAAGATTTAAGAAGGGTAGTTTTCGAAAAATTATTCTGCCTTTACTTATTTACCTTAATAAAGATAAAAGAATCATAAATCCATAATTTATTATGGATATTTTTATTATCCATAATAAGCATAGCATACTTATGTTGTTTTGGTTTTATTAGAATTAGTAGGGTACGTGGGTGGGGGAGTTGGGTGGATCTGCCTATGTATGTATTTATTTATTTACTTACTTACTTATTTATACTCAATGCTAACTCTCTAGCCTGCTTTTGCAATAATTGTAGCTGACTCCAAGCTATTGCTTATAAGGTTCACCAGGAGGATACTTCCTATCCCAGAATCCAATCAGGTTTTCTCATTAATCAAAGTCCTTGAGAGCTGAATGTTTCCTGTTCCCTGATCACATCTCTGAATGCTGCTTTAACCACTTCTCCTTTTGAAGTGAACTGAAAACATTGTAGTTAACCATGTATTTTTTACAGGATTTAAAATCTGTTTAATGGAAAGAAGGAATAATTTTCCTACTTCTTTTTCTGTTTCTCTCTCTTCTGCGTGTCCTGTGAGGTGGTCATATAGCTATGCCTTTACCTAGCCCAGTCAGCATTGCCTTTTTGTCCACTTAAATGCTGGTTCCTATTTTCACATTATTTTTTTTGCTATCTTTATTTTCTTTCCTTCCTCCTCCCTAGGTTTCTTCCATAAAGATAAAGAAGAAGAGAGTCAAAGCTCAGCATAAGGCTATGTCTGTATTTACAAATTGTGCGATGCAAAAGGAACGTATCTGTAGAGCAAAACAATTCTTGCTGGAGAACTGACATCCACACTATACAAGTTTCAAGAGTTTTATTTCAAAGGAACTCTAATCTGCATACCCATTAATGACTACAGTACGTTAGGTGCAACTCTTGAATATACCTACTGCTTTATTTCATTGGGAAAGGAACCAATCTGAATATTCAGAGACTACCCCATGGTACAAAACAGCATGGTGTTGTGGTTTAGGCTGGACTGGGCACTAAAACACAGTAAAAGGAAAGATTATTGCCAGGTTTGCTTTAAAAACAGACTACTGAGTTAAGTTGATCATGTAAACATAACCTAAGTCATCAAATCCGTAATTCAAACCTTTGAAGTAATTAAGAACCTAGCAATTTTCATAACAATCAGCTTCCTCAAAAAACACACTTAATTGATGTTGGACCTCAGTTATTGAATAACACCACAAAGCATATATCCATGAGACAAGAAACCTAAGTATGCTTACCACTTCAACAGCAGGGACTTCCATCAATATCTTACTGCCACACAGAGTACATAATCATTGGCTAATGCAGTAAAAAGGAAAAAAGCATACTTGATCCTTTATGTATGAGACAAACTACTGTGAGGCCATAAATTCAAGCTTCAGAGGACCAAAACAAATGTAGACTAGAAGACACGTCAGTCAGCTAGGAAGAAAATCAAAATGTTTGCATTTTGTTCCCAGAATTGTCTGTGTATTTTAAATTGCCCAGTCATAAGCTAAAGAAAACCATACTGTGAGCAAGATTCAGATTCATGTAAAGCATACAGTTTCCCATCTGGCAGAAAGGAGTAAATTGTATGTCAATCTTGAAGCAAGCCTTAAAGCTGAAGGACACTTATGCATGCCACTCAGAGACTTAGACAGAATTGGGAAACCTTTGCACCTTGCTTTTGGATCACAGCAGAACAAGGCAGGTGTTCCAGGCATCCCATTCACCTCTCCCTTTGAGTTCTGCAAACATGTCAGTGTCTAGTTCAAAAACCTCAAGAATGCTACATTTCAGAAAGTAGGTGCTTCTAGGGCTTTAAAGTTACTGGAAAATGCTTTCTAGCCCTGGGCATATAAATTCCACCTGTGTCCTACAGATGAAAAAAAAGAGTTATTGCTAGCTTTTTCTACCTTGTGCCAGGTTTGGGGTGACATGTACTTGCTTAATTCAACAACTTAGGGACTGAAAGATCGGTATCATGATTGCTGAAATATCATCCTTTACATTCCTCCTTCCTCTCCATTTTTCTTTCTTACACTGAGAAGCCATCAGTTCCTCATATTCTTCGCTTTCAGGGTTTTTTTTACTGCTAAAAGGCTCTGGGATTCATGAGCAGCCTCATAATGTCTGTCTCAGGAAGAGAACCACTGGTGAAAAGTGAAATGCAGAGAAGCTATCAAATAAGACAGGTCTTGATATTAGCTTTAATTTAAAAAGAACTAAATCTTCTACTAATGGAGCTTACTAAGGGATCCTTAAAAACTTGAGGAAGTAAAAGTTATATAAATACTCTTTTTACTGGTAAATACTTTTCTTAAGGATAAATGCTGGACCGTGGTAATGCATTACTGTATGAAATCAGAATTTCATACAGTAAAACAAACAAAAAATAGGAACAGGAGGAATTCATTGTCAGGAGTATTTGAAAAGGATTGCAGGCACCCAGGGAATGTTTCTGTTTGTTGGCTTAAAAGGCCTTTTAATCTGCATCCAATTTCCTCCTAAATCTTAAAGCATTTCAGCACAGTCTTTTCACACAATGTAGAATGTGATACATGCCTCGCAATTTTACCCTGGCTCAGGCTTTGAACTAGCTGCTACTGGTAATGGAATATGGAGCTGTAATGTGTTCTGCTATTTCAAACTCAAATCAGGAGATGAGAGGCTGAAAATAGTTACTCTTTTGACTCTCTGTCTTCTGTGCCACTGGAGTTTGAGTTTCCCCTATAATACTGGAGAAAATCCTGTGAAGTATCACCATATGCCCTATCTCTACTGTCCCGTGGACAGCCACTGTTGCCTACCATCGAAGATACGGCGCTGGATGGATTTGGCAATGGCTGCTGTTACATTTTTTATGTTTTTTTTCTGAAATGTCAGTAGATCATAAGTACCTCGCATTGCCACAGTCACCCTTAAATTATACTTTTGGTTGATCTCAGTACAAAGGCCAAAGCCTGATATTCTTCCCACCATAAGCAATGCAATTGGTCTTATTGCCTTCAAAAAGATGCATTGGGTTTTAACACGGAAAATTGTAGAATGAAGAAACTGAAGTGTTTTCTTCTTCTCCAAGGTTGTCTTTTGGATCAGATTCAGGTTTTTCAAAGTACAATAATCTCCTTCTGTTTTCAGCTACCCAAGAGGAACAGAATAACAGTGGTGCTAGTCATATGAGCAATGACTCCTCATGTACCAACATAATTCCTGAGAAGCTGGCACAGAGATCAGCACATAGCTTCTGTGTCAGCTGTACTACCATAAGATGTGGGCAGCCAAAAAATCTGCAGGAATATTTGTATTGTGTAAGAAGAAAACATCATTAACCAAAGCTTAACTCTAGGCCTATATGCAGAAATCATATTGCTATCAGTAAGACTGATACATATAGATCCAATAAAGCTGTTAGATAGCATTTCCCTGCAGAGCTGTAATTATTCACATTGTTTTTCTGACAATAATTTTAGATCAACATACTGTAAAACTGTGTAGTGAATAAAGTAAACTCTACTTTCCAGCTGGAACAATTCTGGACTAAGTTGCTTCCTGATGAATACATAAGCTAGTTCTGCAGTCAGTGAAACAATGACATGATGTTGAAATACCAATCCAGAGTCTTTTGGACAGCACACAGAAGAAATGCAATAGGTTACTTACATGGTGATCAATATTCTTTCATTATGAAGGTAATTTTTAATTTCTTCCCAATTAGAGGGAAAGGTTCACAAAAAGTCCAATCTTTGTTTAAATTACATTATCTACACGTTTACAGGCTTTCTTTTTTTTGCCATTTATGATGTTAACTGCAGGTGTCAAAGATCCAAGGTTCTGGCATTCGTCGGCACACAAGAGACTAGTTTCAGAACTCAGCTGTACATTACAAACCTACAGACACACTATTAACTATCTAAATCCCAAATCTTTCCCATAATAAGGAATCAACAGGCTTTTTTTTTTCACCAGCCTTTGCCAAAAACTCTTAATCTGGCACTCAAAACGATCAGCTGGTAGAAAACAGAATAACTCCAGTAGTAAACACAAAATATCAGCTGGGGCTTAGGGCAAATCTTGGCCCTAATGAAGTTAATGGCAGAATTCCCACTGATTGCAGTAAGACCTGACACAGAATGTGACAGCTGCATATAAGCAGGCGTGGTGACAGCCCATGTGACAGAGCAGGCTGGTAACAGCCTTTCAGCTCATTGCACTTCCTTGGAAACAGACAGAGGCTTTCACAAGTCCTTTTGTCCACTCCAGCAACTCAAAGGAGATTTAAAATTACTTCAAGGCTAATGCTGAGCAGTATAGATACAACTGATTTTTAGTTCTCTGCTATATAAGAGAAATAAAAATGAAATGTTGTTTCAGGCCTCTCAGATGAATATTTCATGAACTTTCCAGACAATTAAAATTCTAAAAATTACTAGGCAGGCCAACTGTTCAATTTAAAATGATTTGCAATGCAGTTTGAAAATAAAGAAAAACGTTCTGAGCATTCAGTTAAACAAAAAAGTAATTTTGAATTTAAAATATACTAAAGCATTTTTAATAAAAGCTTTTCTTTTTTGACATGAGCTAACTGGAAGAATGCTTATAAAAGTTGTTGAAACTTCATTTCCCCTAAAATTGTTTTTGTCAAAGCTCTTTTTTTGAAGATGTGATCTTTGGATAGCATAAGGCTAGAAACAGGCCGTAAGCTGTTTCTGGACTCCTTCCCAAAACAAGTGGCTTGTGGTGATCTACAAACATCTCAAGACAAAAGAGATGTGAGTTTAGTAACCCTAGCTAATAGAATTGCTCCTCCTGTCATGCAGGTACTGTACCTTAAATGGAGAGGCAGTTCAGTACTCCTGGGACAAAATAGACTGAAAATGGATTTGCATTCTACCAGGCTTGCTCAGTGCTTACCCCTCTATTGCACTTTCATAGAATATTCAGAATTGCCTCTATGTCCTTTGATTTTTCTGCTATCAAAGCAGTTTAGTACTGCTATACCACCACTCTGTAGGGTTATGTAATTATGCCTAAGAATTTTATCTTCTTTTCCTACTGTATCTTTGTCTTTATAGCTCATATCGCAGGTGTTTGTTCAGCAGGAAGAATAAGGTCAGGGTCTTCTACTTTCCTTTGAAGAGGGTCACACAAGACTATACTGTTTTTTTCTTGATTTAATTACTAATTCTGTGAGGAAAGCTCTCACATGAGTTCTATTACTGCTATTTTGCTTCAGTTGCTACTTGGGGCCATTGTACTGCCTGTTTCAGATATGCCTCCAGGCAGTTTTGGCTTGCTGAGATCTTTTTTTGACACCTTGAGAACTACTGATGAGTTTTTGTACCCCCGCGGCAATGCAACCTGTCTCCTTGGCAGCTAAAAATGATGCCGCACTGATTGGACCACTCTCCAGCATGGTTCATGTATCCTTTTCTTGGCACCTAATTTTCAACAGGTGTAATCATGCTCTAAGAGGCCCATGGTAGCAGCCTGTAATACAGTAATTGCTTAAAGGAGCTGCTCTTTTAGAAGAAATGATGCTTGCATTGTCATGCAGGCTGCTGATCATTTCCTGGCACCTCTGCCCTCAAGGCAAGAGTCCAAACAACTTGTGAGAAGGCACTTTGCCATTTCAGCAGATGGACATGAGCATAAGCAGCTTAGAGACTATGTCTGCATATCAAGCATAGGCATTGAGGGCATGATTCCTAGCCAAGAATGCTGCAACTGCTGTTTATCTTCTGCTTACCAACCAAGAGTTGTTTATCTGCTGCTTACCAACCAAGAGTTCAGGGAATATGTCATTGCTAATTAAGACCTGGGCTGGACTCAGTTTCAAAAGTATAAAAAACGACTGTGCAAAACAAGTGTCTGTCTGGCTTGAATCAAGCAGCGAGTCCTAAGAGGGGCCAAGGGAGTTATTAGGATGAAATTTTCACCGGGGCTGACCAAAATGCAGGAAATGGTGCCCCAAAATGTTGCTATTTCATTAGAGTCAGGAAAGAGGTAAAGGAAGGCTGAAGGAAGAAATGACTGTTGATAGGTGGATTGATCTGAAAATCAACAGTAAAACTTGGCATAATAAAGGTATGTAGGTGAAACAGGGGAAAAATTAGGCCCACAGTGAGAAAAAATCCTGATTGTAAATTGCATGAACTTACAGAATAATCTCAGAAAGGAAAGCTTAGAGACATTTTAGTTTGGCAATTGTAATACCTGAAAGAAAAAACTTCTTCAAAATAAGAAGACAATACTATATCCACTGTGACAAACCAGAGATGACCTAAGGGATCCTTTCCTCCCTCAGTTCCATGAGTCAAGTAAGATTACGTTACCCGAGCTACAGTGGTACTACAAGTCCTGTAGTGCCTTTTAAAGTCTGAACTAGAATGAAGCAGTTCAGAGGCCCTGTTCGTGAACAGAAAAGAAATGAAGCAGAGGATCAGGCAATATATTATTTAAATCATGATGTGACACGGTTGTGCTTATTGGAGACAACTGCAATATCAGATGACAGGATCAAGGACATGCTGAAAATATATTGGAAATATGTTAAAATTGGATTTTGATCTTGCCATTGTTATCTGAGTTTCAGGCCAAATATTCAGAATGTATCACAAAATCTACTTACCCCAACACCCCTCTTTTACAATTTTAGTATCAAAAATGGTTAGTATTTAGGATAAGAAAAGAAGTCAAGCATTTGCTTTCTGATAAAAATGAAATGATAAATAAATAGAAGGAAACCAACTGAATAAAAATGCGAAACTAAAACTGAAAGAGATTCACTGCATGACAATTGAAAAACAGCACCCTAACAGGAAAATCTGGCCCAAAAGGTAAAACACCTGACACCAAAAAAAATCATGAAGCAGGCATGGCAAATTTCAGAGCTGATGTCCTCTTATTCAGGGCATTACCCACACACTGTGAGTAATAGGACCATGTGTTTTACATTATTTTATTTCATGCATTTTTACTTACACCTGTGAAACTATCTTCATGAAACCAAATTAGAATGATATTCTGCCTGCATGGAAACTGGGATACATGGAAGTCAAATGTTCTTCACTGATATCAGTGTTCTGCACTGATACTAAGCAGCCAGAAATGTCTAGCTTCCTTTCACACTGTCTGTCCTCTTTCCTGACCTCCAGTATAAGAGGAAGAACCTACAAGGGAACAAAACTAAAGAACAGGTTTCATCACCCTTTTCTAATGACACAAGTAGATAAATTATATCGCTTCCGACTGTTCTGCAGCCCTATGCAAAAGGACAGACAAGATGATCACAAGATGGAAGGAAGATGATGCCAGAAAATTTGGTGGCATTTTGCGATATTGCCACAACCTTGGCAGACAAGGGCAGGGCAATGGATGTCATCTTCCTGGAATTCACAAAGCGTTCGATGCTGTCCCACACAACATCCTGGTCTCAAAATTGGAAAGTCATGGATTTGACGGATGGACCACTCAGTGGATCAGGAACTGGCTTGATGGCTACACTCAAAGGATTGTCGTTGACGGTTCAATGTCTAAGTGGCAGCCAGTGACGAGTGGTGTTCCTCAGGGCTCAGTACTGGGACCAGTGTTGTTTAACATCTTTGTCAGAGACATGGACAGTGGGATAGAATGCACTCTCAGAAAGTTTCTGATGACACCAAGCTGTATGGTATGGTCAACATGCTGGAGGGAAGGGATGCCATCCAGAGGGACCTGGACAAGCTTGAGAAGTGGGCTGGTTCTCATGAAATCTCATGAAGTTTAACCAATCCAAGTGCACCTGGGACACAGCAATCCCAAGCACAAATACAGGTTGGGCAAAGAATGGCTTGAGAGCAGCCCTGAGGAGGAGGACTTGGGAGTGATGGTGGATGAGAAGCTCAAAATGAGCAGGCAGTGTGCCCAGAAAGCCAACTGCATCAAAAGTGTGGTCAGCAGGTCACAGGAAGTGATACTGCCCCTCTACTCTGCTCTTGTGAGGCTCCACCTGGAGCACTGTGTCCAGCTCTGGAGTCCTCAACATAAGAGGGACATGAACCTGTTGGAACAAGTCCAGCAGAAGGCCACAAAAATTGTAAGAGGGCTGGAGTACCTCTCCCATGAGGCTACGAGAGTTGGGGTTGTTCAGCCTGGAGAAGAGAAGGCTCTGGGGAGACCTTATTGCCACCTTCCAGTATCTGGGGAGTCTACAGGACAGCTGGAGAGGGACTCTTTGTCAGGGGGTGTAGTGATAGTATGAGAGGTAATGGTTTTAAATTAAAAGAGGAGAGATTTAGATTAGATACTACAAAGAAATTCTATACTGTGAGGGTGGTGAGACACCAGAACAGGTTGCCCAGAGAAGCTGTGGGTGTCCCATCCCTGGAGGTGTTCAAGGCCAGGCTGGATGGGGCTTTGAGCAACTGGGTCTAGTGGAAAGTGTCTCTGCCCATGGCAGGGGGGTTGGAACTTGATGATCTTTAAGGTCCAACCCTAACAATTCTATGATTCTATGATCACATATCATTCTGTGATTCAATTGTCATCATCAGAATGTTCTACCAGCTTTCAAAAACCATGGAGTCCCAACAGGTACTTTCAGTATTACTACACTTGTATCTATATCAATATTTGAATTTATGTATTTACACTTTTGTCAGAGGTTTTTCATATATGACAAGAAAATTCATGACAAAACGTCTCTGGTAGTATTGTAAAAATCTTGCAAGACCATCACATCCCCTTGCACCGTTTCATGCAAAAATGCTAATATGTTGGTATATAAAGTAAATTAGAAGAAATCTGCAGTTTTTCTTTTCACTGTCTTTTACAATGCACTTTATCCTACCATAACTATTTAAAGTCTTTCTCAAAGCACATTGAAATTAGTTTGCTCAATGGAATAACCTTTTCTTATTTATCACACTTCAAGTCACGCCGTTTTCATTTGAATATTCTGATGACCTACAAAGTCACACATAAATGTCAGTTGAACTATCACAACTCATTTTCTCACACTGCTCATGCTGCTTTGCAGTGCAGCCAGAGCCCTTCAGCACACCAGCAAAGTCAATTAAATGGATATTCTTTGTTCACTTTCAAGACATAGTTCAGTTATCAGGTTGAAGTTGACATGTTAGCCTTATCCACTCTGCTAGCTGGCAGAAAATCTAATTTGGGGAGGGTTAGTTTGGAAAAAATGTAGTAAAAAATTGCTCTCCATCACATAACAGAAGTACAGAGTATACTGTGACTGGCTCTTGTGAGGCTAGAGGATAAGCACTGGGCAGCGCCTGAAGAGTACTAGGGAAAACAAAAACCTGAAGAAAGTAACCACTAGTTGAAGAGCAACCAGCACTAGGTGGCACACAGACAATGAGAATGCGTGCTAGTAAAGTAGTACTAGTGTTTTCAGGTTCGTCTTGTGCTTTTTTCCCCCTCTTTCATGGTATCAAAGCCAAGGCTGACAAAGAGCACTTGTAAGTCAGGCACTCTACAGTTAAACTTGTGTTTTCATGTGTCAACCCCTCCAAAAGGTCTCCAGATACCTGACCAAGGTGCCACTACTCCACAAGCTGCACACAAAGAGGCTGAAATACCTCAAAATGGGCACCCAAAGATGCTTAAAATGCATGGTACTAAAGCTAGACACTAGTATTATGGTTGTTCTCATGGTAATTCAGTCCTCCTTCTTGTTTCCAGCTATTTTTCTGTGTCCAGTCTCTCACAAATTCACACCCTTCCCTTCTGAGGCTTGCTTTACCTGCTCACTNGCAAAGAATGGCTTGAGAGCAGCCCTGAGGAGGAGGACTTGGGAGTGATGGTGGATGAGAAGCTCAAAATGAGCAGGCAGTGTGCCCAGAAAGCCAACTGCATCAAAAGTGTGGTCAGCAGGTCACAGGAAGTGATACTGCCCCTCTACTCTGCTCTTGTGAGGCTCCACCTGGAGCACTGTGTCCAGCTCTGGAGTCCTCAACATAAGAGGGACATGAACCTGTTGGAACAAGTCCAGCAGAAGGCCACAAAAATTGTAAGAGGGCTGGAGTACCTCTCCCATGAGGCTACGAGAGTTGGGGTTGTTCAGCCTGGAGAAGAGAAGGCTCTGGGGAGACCTTATTGCCACCTTCCAGTATCTGGGGAGTCTACAGGACAGCTGGAGAGGGACTCTTTGTCAGGGGGTGTAGTGATAGTATGAGAGGTAATGGTTTTAAATTAAAAGAGGAGAGATTTAGATTAGATACTACAAAGAAATTCTATACTGTGAGGGTGGTGAGACACCAGAACAGGTTGCCCAGAGAAGCTGTGGGTGTCCCATCCCTGGAGGTGTTCAAGGCCAGGCTGGATGGGGCTTTGAGCAACTGGGTCTAGTGGAAAGTGTCTCTGCCCATGGCAGGGGGGTTGGAACTTGATGATCTTTAAGGTCCAACCCTAACAATTCTATGATTCTATGATCACATATCATTCTGTGATTCAATTGTCATCATCAGAATGTTCTACCAGCTTTCAAAAACCATGGAGTCCCAACAGGTACTTTCAGTATTACTACACTTGTATCTATATCAATATTTGAATTTATGTATTTACACTTTTGTCAGAGGTTTTTCATATATGACAAGAAAATTCATGACAAAACGTCTCTGGTAGTATTGTAAAAATCTTGCAAGACCATCACATCCCCTTGCACCGTTTCATGCAAAAATGCTAATATGTTGGTATATAAAGTAAATTAGAAGAAATCTGCAGTTTTTCTTTTCACTGTCTTTTACAATGCACTTTATCCTACCATAACTATTTAAAGTCTTTCTCAAAGCACATTGAAATTAGTTTGCTCAATGGAATAACCTTTTCTTATTTATCACACTTCAAGTCACGCCGTTTTCATTTGAATATTCTGATGACCTACAAAGTCACACATAAATGTCAGTTGAACTATCACAACTCATTTTCTCACACTGCTCATGCTGCTTTGCAGTGCAGCCAGAGCCCTTCAGCACACCAGCAAAGTCAATTAAATGGATATTCTTTGTTCACTTTCAAGACATAGTTCAGTTATCAGGTTGAAGTTGACATGTTAGCCTTATCCACTCTGCTAGCTGGCAGAAAATCTAATTTGGGGAGGGTTAGTTTGGAAAAAATGTAGTAAAAAATTGCTCTCCATCACATAACAGAAGTACAGAGTATACTGTGACTGGCTCTTGTGAGGCTAGAGGATAAGCACTGGGCAGCGCCTGAAGAGTACTAGGGAAAACAAAAACCTGAAGAAAGTAACCACTAGTTGAAGAGCAACCAGCACTAGGTGGCACACAGACAATGAGAATGCGTGCTAGTAAAGTAGTACTAGTGTTTTCAGGTTCGTCTTGTGCTTTTTTCCCCCTCTTTCATGGTATCAAAGCCAAGGCTGACAAAGAGCACTTGTAAGTCAGGCACTCTACAGTTAAACTTGTGTTTTCATGTGTCAACCCCTCCAAAAGGTCTCCAGATACCTGACCAAGGTGCCACTACTCCACAAGCTGCACACAAAGAGGCTGAAATACCTCAAAATGGGCACCCAAAGATGCTTAAAATGCATGGTACTAAAGCTAGACACTAGTATTATGGTTGTTCTCATGGTAATTCAGTCCTCCTTCTTGTTTCCAGCTATTTTTCTGTGTCCAGTCTCTCACAAATTCACACCCTTCCCTTCTGAGGCTTGCTTTACCTGCTCACTTCATCTTCCATTTCACCAGCTCTCCTCTAGCAAAACCCTGCTAAAAAGACTGTCTGTTTCTATAAATTATCTGCATAAAAATTGTTGCACGCCCAAGATCCAGCAAAACAGGTCTTGCACACCAGCTCAGATCAGGAATCTATTTTCCTCCCTGGACATCAATAACACTAAACTCCTGCTAAACTCGCTCTTAAAATGACTTGTATGGCATCCCACCACTAATCTCAAGCCTGGTGTCCCCATTCATAAAGAGTTATCTTGGAAAATTGCCTTTTTCTTGTGTAAACTGTTTACTCACAGTCCAGCTTCATTGCTACCCAATCTCACTGGGGAAGCAGAGATATGCCAGTGGTGGTGGTGCAACCAGTGCAGAGACAGGCAGGCTGAGGAGGAGCAGGAGACACTAACCATCCTCCCCTAGCTGCTGCCACATGGATAGGACCCATTGAACCCTGGGGTCTTCCTCATGCCTTCTGTCAGAATGATTAATCCTCATTAACTAGTGTAAACTTTTCATATGGTTACCAGGAAGAAAGAGAGGAAAAAGGCAAAGGTAGAAACAGTTCTCTCTCCTTGGGCCTCCTCATACTCCTGAGAAATGCATTTCAAGAATTTATTCTGTGCTGTGGGAAAAGGTGGAGAAGGAGGCACTTCTTGAAGGCAGCTGTTTTAGGAAACGCTAAGCACAAGGATGCATTTGAAATGTGACCCTGACCTACTCTGTGCTTCACATTTTGCAGGAAAATGCTTTTATCTAGTGCACATCCACAGCTTTTAGACCCTTCCTGAAAGAAGGGGTCTGTGACCTATCTTTGAAATAGCTAAGCAGGGACTATTCTTTTCCTTTTAAAACACAGTTGAAAGGGGAGATGATGAAACAGCATTGAATAAAATATGAATCCTTGGAGCAGAACTCAAGCTATCCATCTATCATGTAGTGCCCTACTCTTCAAACTATGTTCCTGCTGCTGTTATCTTACTGGCCCAGTGAAATTTGAGTTCTTTTCTGTACAACAATCCAGATTCAACAGGATGCTGAAGAGCACTGCCCACATATATATCCTATTAATTGCAGACACCTAAACTAGGCAAGAAAATGGAGCATGTGGGTCTCAACTTTGTAAGACAGGAAATAAAGGTGAACATAATTATTTTGCAATTACAGGCTACTACATATAAGGGAAATGGTAGGGTGAGACTAACTTCTTTCTAAAGGAAAATTACATCTCCTGCTACTGGATTTTGTCCATTCTTTCCAGTTCATAAGGCACTTAACTAGGTGGAATCCCTTTTCAGGTTTAATCACAGGATTATCTAATTACTGGATCTTGAATGTGAAGCCTGTCAAACCCAAGCTATGGACAAGGATGAGTAAATCCCAACTCTGGCAGAGGAGGGAAAAGAAACATACTGAAGTATAATCAGTTACAGCTACTCTCTGAAAGCCAACAGCAGCCAAAGGGTCAGCATGGCATACTTAAGCTCAAAAAAAAAAAAGGGGGGGGGGAGGAAATAGATAACTAAAATTTCATGAGCAGTACAACTTTTCAGGTTTCTTATGAAGTAAGTGTGTTCCAGCAAAGTAAGTATAATCCGAAATGTGGGTTCACTAGTTAATACATTAAGTAAATTCTTGGTTCAAAATTCCACTGGGAACAATATTCATTAGGTGCTGTCACCTACTCTAAATGGTTATGAAGGAACCATTAATAGAATAACCTTCCTTAATAGAGGAAGAAGCTATTAAACATTTCATCTTAGTAATACCTACCTGCTGTCTCATGGTCTACAAAAAGAGACATGAGAATTTTCCATGATAAACAAAGAACTGCTACTTGCTACAGAAGTTTTTCCACTTGTGTTTTTTGCCATTTTACTCCATGTGCTCTGGAAGCATTTGTTGCCAGAGAGGAAAAATACATTATTTACTGAACCAAACCAACAGTTCATGTAGTTTTTTGCCCTGTACTTGGCAGTGGTCTATATGAGTTACATGACACAGAATAAGATGGAAGAGGTACAAGAAATTCTAACTAAAAATTCTGAATAGCAGGCTCAATAAGAAAATTCTGGATTAAGCTCAGGATAAATATGCCCTGAAGGGTAATGATTTATAACATTCAAATATTGTATCCCACTAATAGGTGTCAGTTCTTTCCAATTTTAGTTCTGGTAGTTTGATAATACTGAGACCATTTCAACTTATATATTCCTAAATTATATTTCATTCCCGTTCTGCCTTCTCCTAGTTCACCAACACAAGTTAAATCAATTGAGTAACAAGCTGCTGTCCATCTGCTACCAATAAATGTGATCTAATACATTAATTACATTGAAACCGTTATCTTTGAAGAGTTTTTTAATAATGTGCTAGAGAATCATTACCACCGTTTTTTCCAGTTAAACTTATTTTGGCTCAGTCTGGTCTAATACTTCAAACCACCCTAACTACAGTTTGCATTTAAAGAGTAAGCTATTAGCTTTCTGTTTAACAGCAGACTGCCCGTTTCAGTTTAGAACGGGCAGTTTAGATTCCCAAAGTCAGATGTAATTCCTTCATGCTGCCTCCCTTCTTCTTGACTGCTCTGCTTGGATAAATTTCCCCATGACCACCCCCTCCTCCTAAACCAGAAATGATGCATAGATTTGTAACATAAGCAGTAGGTCTTCATACTGGTTAGCCCAACACAGGCACCCACACAAATATTTTTGTATCCTGTTCAACGTTCGTGCGTGGGAGAACTGATTTCTCCTCACGCTTACTTCCATTCTTCTGGAATTGTGAAAAAGTCAATGGCCTTGATTAGGTATTTTGTCAAATAAGTTTTGATGAGATGCTTAGCTAGAAGGATATTTGACTAGTTCTGCATCTGTGTTTTCCACTAGAAACAGCTCATCAGCTTAGCTTGTATATTTCAGGAGAAAGAGCAGGATGAAATGTCATGAGGCTGTATTGGATTATATGCAAGGTTTACCGACCTAATTCACTTTCATTTTTCCCCTCTAGTGCAGTATGCTTCAGTAAACCCAATATCTGACTTTCATAACTAGTCTGAAAATTATAAATACCTCTTGTATGAAGCACTATGAAAAGTCATTGCATAACAAGTCGTGCAAAGAGAGGCTGAAAAAAAATCTTTCATTAAAAGTCATTAAGTGCTAAATGAATCTACAAAGCCATGCTCAGAGACCCATATATTGCCCATATGGGGAATAAGATATATAAAGTTTGTGGCAGGCAATCTGTTATTTAAATGGAACATTAATGTAACAGAAAGTATCTGCTTGTATCAGCAAGACTACCATCACAAACTTTACAGAATAATCTCTTGCTGTTAATAGCATTTAACAGGAATCACCACAACCAGCAGAGAAAACATATCAACTGTAGCAATGTACAGCAATACCATGCAAAATTAGAGAGGGCATTATTAAATAAGGTTAGCACTCGAATTAGATTCTGGATCCAGATTCACAGAATATGAGGGTAGGATACCAATCTGATCCATATTTTCCATTGTATCACCCACACTGAAATCTGGTACTAAGTATGTAAAGAAGGAAAAAATATTCTCAGGCATGGAGTGTGGTTTCTCCCCCTTATCTTAATGATATGAAACTTAAGTTATACTTATTGGGTTAAGATGTGTAAATTCAATTGAAGTTTTTGAGCCAAATCCTTAACTAGTGTAACCCAAATATAGCTCAGGCTAACAATTTAACTATTTAATTTCACTGCCTAAATAACATACCAAGTTTCAGTAATTTTGGCAATAGCAAGGCTTTTAGCAGTTAGCAAGATGTTTCAGAAAAAATTATATATTTGTTATTCTCTTGGTGCGTGACACAGTTGAAGATTTTTTTGTCCTAATGTTTCATTTCATCTTCTGCAGTACCCAACCACAAAAACACGTGATGTCACTGGGCTTCATTTAGACTTCACCCATGCATGTTGGATAAGTGCTTTTCTGATCACCCTGAGACTGGAATTCCTTTCTGGTTTCTGTCTCCATATTTCACTACAAGTCTGTGGTCTCTTCACACTTAAAACACACTGTGATTCATAACACAGACATTTCCTTTCCTTCCTTACCTGTAGGACCTAATCAATATGTACTCAGCACATTCAAGCAATGAAAGAGAGGAGAGGAACTCTCCATAAACCCATTAGAATATTTACTTAGGTACTGCAGTACTCCAGATCAAAAAGCTTCATCATATTATAAAACTTGGACCTATCAACCCTACCAGCAGGACAGTATCTGACTGGAAACCACAAGGCAAGTGATTCTTAATCTTTCCTTGTGAAGCTCTTAGCATAGACAAATAAAAAAAATATTTGTCATTAGCTTGAAATAAATTCTTGCGATTCATATGGGATAAAACCAAAATTAATCCAAGTCCTTGAAGAAATTAATATTTGTTTCTTAAAGGTATAAACAAGCTGAGGAGGGCCAAGAGAGATAGGGAGTTCCCCAAAGGCACTGATATCTGGGCTGTCCTCCTGCTAGCCTTTGTCTACCACCTAGATGTCTTGCCATTTCTGCATGCTAAATCCCTTTTTTAGGTAAATATTAGACCCAAGGACTGGGTGACAGAATTTATAAACTGATCTTTGGGTTGTGAACGTGTCTAGCCCTCTGGGTATAGAAAGTTAGGAATCATGTAGGCTAGTACTGCAGAAACAGAAATCCCCTTGAGAATCTGCCCTCAATGTCTCAATTCTGTGTTGCCTGAAGAAGGGCATGGGTCAGGTTATTCTACAGAATAAAACATAATAAAAACAATATTTTTTTTTTGCCATGTAAATCTGTCTGAATCTTCTTGTCTGAGACAAGAAGCAAATTGTAATCTCTAATTGCAGGTTGTCAGAACCAAGTATTTTTCCCAGTTCAGTGTAATGGGAAACAGGAGTGACAAACTGATCCCATATCTAAAAACATGACTTACTGCCTCCTTTTTCTGACTTTGAAAAGACTGAAAAACCTTTTTCTTATTAATAGGGCATACTTTTTTAGAAGCACAAAGTACATACTCACCCAGAATATTTCTAGATTAGATTTCAGGATGGCCATAAATCTACATTAGAAAATACCTTGATTGTACAAAATGCTTCTGAGCAATGCTTAGCAGATTATGCTGCAATTATTTTAAAGGCTAAAATCTAGTCTAATCGAATCAAAAAAATTCAGCTGAACTTTCTGGAGGGAAGGATAGGCAGGTGCGCCACTTACATGACATCTTTACCTTTTTCAAGGATTTTCAGAAACATGGGTGTAATGTGGGCTCACACTCCAAAGCCACTGTGTACTTGGAAAAGCCATTTATAATAAAGTTTTAATAAGCACACTGATGACATAGGAACCTAAATTCACTTTTTGAAAGTGAGGTAGGTACTGACAAGCTTAACTCTTCTAAAAATATAAGTGACTCAACACCAAAATTCCACAATTCTCATGCACACAAGCAATGTAAATTAAGCTTTTTATCCTTTAAAGAACAGAATTATTGCAAATGGCAACTATTTTTCTGCTGATATCCAAGCTAATAAAGAGACTATGTATGCATTCTACAGACTCTATTTTTTATGTCTGAATTTGAAATTATTTCATCTTGAAGTTGGTTAAGGGTAATTTTTATTCATCTTGCAATTTGAGCAAGACCAGTTCCACAGCTATGGACAGTTTGTAGTGGACTTCTCAAACAGCATTAAAACCAAACCAGAAAATACAAATGCTTACTATGAAAAAGCTTATACTTAGTACAGGGGCAAATATTTTAAATAGTTATTTCCATTGTAAGGGGTTGCCATTAAAGGAAGAAGGTGGTAATGTATGTATTTGCACCTCTTCCTATCTGGGAAAAAGAAAGGCAATTCTAGGTTCTTTCTACTAAGCCATTCTAGGTAGTCTGCCAAGATCTTAGCACAGAAGTCACTCTCCCCTTCTGCCAGCTAAGGGCAGCAGCGCACCCAAACCCTTATTTCTTTCCCTTGTCATGCTGTGTGACAAATGGTCCAAGTTGCTGCTTCCTTCCTGGAGCCACCTGTTGGGGACTTGCCTTTCAATGCTGCTTTTTCCTTGCATCTAGAAATATCTTCAGTGTCTTAATTCCTCAAGAGGATTTTCCATCAGCTACATATTAAAAAATAATAAAAAATCCCCAGATATTTTCTAACATTCAACAATCTGCTGAGCTTTGGAGCAGATGATTACTTATTTGAGCACAGACTTTCCTTTTTCATCATTTTTGTGCCTTGCACAATAGGGGCTTAATTATATCAATGGTCCTTTGCCTCTAAAGTCTATAACTTGAAAGGGTCATGTCAGAGAGCTTTCAAAGCATTTCTATCCGTGCCAAGCCTCTAACAATCTATTATTCTGAAAATAATAAACCTCCTAAAGCACAACATCATTTCAGGATCTCGCAGATCACTAAGGATCTGCTTGAAACAACAATATAAATATATGTACTCAGAGAAACCAATTTGGTTCTATGGATTCACATTCTGTTTCTGGACAGTATCAGATACCTTGTCTAAAAGAGCTGCATTCATCTAACCTGTTGACAATAACCTTTTCCCATTTCATATAACAGAAACATTGTGATAAACTAATACCAGTATTCATACCTGAAGATAGAAATTTGGGACACATTATCTGCAAACTGAGCACTAAGGTGTTCAGGCATAAAGATATACAGTAAGGGATCTTAAGCTTGTAAATAAATGTTATTGAAGAATATTCCTGAGAGCAAGTGTGAAAAAAAACAGGTTGTCAATAGCATGTTTTAAATCAATGAGATGCTGTAGTATTGGAATTTAGTGAATCTTGTGCCCTTTCTGACATTATAGTGCTTGCCATGCTTGCTTTGTCTGATCAGAGTCTGTACTCTTTGCTGTTGCTGTATTTCAAGCTGCTGATGAAACAGCCTGAGGAAGACTGGAAATACCTCTTTGAAATGCACAGCAGGATTTCTCAAAAATGAAACAACAAAACTTTGAGAAAACTCTGCTGCAGAACCAAAAGCCAGAGAAAACTATGAGCATAAAGACATTTTGACATCTGGGAAAGGCTCAGATATGATTAAAATTGAGGGGAAAAAATTGCCTAAAAAAACCAATCTAGTATGGGCAAGAGTCCCTGCACAGATGTAAGATTATCCCAACTAAAAGTACTTATTTATCTTTTTCTGGTTTTTTCCCCTCCTGTGTTTCAAGCTTCTACAATGGGAGAAGAATAACTAACCTTGATTCTTTGTTGGGGTCTACATTGGGAGATACAACGGTCATTTTACATTTCAGTTGCAGAAAACCACTTGGTGAAAGCACACAGCAAAATTTTTGTGTCTCAGATGGAAGGATGGAGGTTGGGGGAACAGAAATCAATGATCTCAAATTGATGGTTTCATAAGGCGATAAATAGGAAGTCTTCTGCAGCATCATGCTACCAGAAAACTAGGACATTCTTTCTCACAAGGTTTTGCTAATATTTTATTGTTGGTGACACTTCTGTGAGTACCCTGTGAGCAAAAGATGGAGCATCACACTACAAGGCTTGTCATGAAAAGCAATCCCAGGCTTTGCTGATTTCATTTAAAGGTAGAAACGTAGCAAAAAAAAAAAAAAAAAAAAAAAAAAAAAAAAACAAAAACGAGCAGAAACCAAACACTCTCCTTTGCTATAAATGGAACTTTCTTTCCAAGAATAGAGCTCTAGAAATTTTCTTTCCCTCTTTCTCCTTTTGCTACACCTGCAAAAGAAGATGATTGCCAGTGTGCAGCAATGAGTACTGCTTTGTAAAATGATGATAAAAAAAAAAAATCTGCTTGTGATAGCAGATAGCTGGAACCAGTGATGTAGGGACTTTCCTCCAGTGCTGCTTTCCTATAGATGGTCATAAAGTATATGAAAAGGAAGCCTTAGTATATTTTATTTATTTTTACATTTACCTAAACAGAAGTTAAAAGTTTCAAGCCTTGTGACCCCCATCGAGGAAAACGTCAGTAAAATAGGAAAACAACTGGTATATCCTGAATAATGTACATGCCTAGTAGGAAAATTACAACTTAGGACCTCAGAGTACTATTGTGAAAAGGCAATACACTGTTAATGCCGCCTACAGACAAACTGACTGGCAAAGCACCCAGGACAGTACCTGTAATACCCTCCACTCCAAGAGCTGGTCCTTACCTAGGAACACAGGCCAATGAGCTCTCTTCAGCAGAGAGCATCTTGTTCTTCTGTGGATTTTTATTATTCCACACTGAGCCAAAGGCAGTCTCATTTCACGACTGAGGCTCTGGAATTCTCTGAAGCAAATAAATAATTCTCTGATAAATAAAGCCCAACAAACTGCATTGCACACAGCTCTGACATTTTTCATGGCTTTGTCTGGAAAGAGAACCTGCTCTGTATATGACATTCAGCATACACAAATCACAGAATAGTAGGGATTGGAAAAGACCTTCGGAGACCATCTAGTCCACCCTGCTGCTGAAGCAGGGTTATCTAAAGCAAGCAGGACAGGAATGTACCCAGAAGGCTTTTGAGTATCTCCAGAGAAGGTGACTCCTCAACCTCTCTGGGCAGCCTATTCCAGTGCTCTGGCACCCTCAAAGTAAAGAAGTATTTCCTCATGTTGAGTCAGAATTTCCTGTGTTTCAGTTGGCTCTTGCTGCCCCTTGTCCTGCTGCTGGGCACCACAGAAAGGAGTCTGGCCCCATCCTCTTGACACCTGTCCTTTAGGCATTTATAAGCATTGATGAGATCCCCCTTTGGTCTTCTCCAGGTGTTCCAGTCCCCTGATTATAATTGCAGCCTTTCACCCAACTCTTTCCAGTAGTTCCTTGTCTTTCTTGCACTGGGGAGCCCAAATTGGACACAGTGCTCCAGATTTGGCCTCACCAGGGCACAGTAATGGAGGAGAATGTTCTCCTTCAACCTGCAGGTCACACTGGTTTTAATACACCCCAGGAGACCATCGGCCTTCTTGGCCACAAACGCACTTCGCTGCCTCACGCCTTGCGGTCCATCAGGACTCGTCCCTCTCAGCAGAGCTGCTTTCCAGTGGGTCAACCCCTAACCTGCATGGGTTCACTCTTTCTAATTGTTTCCCTCCTCAGTCTGAGAAGTGTAGCAAGATTAGAGAGTTTCTGTTAGAATTAGTATTCATCGTCCTTGAGCCACCTCAGGCCTTTCAAATGTTTGAAAACAAAAGGGAGTGTCTAGTGTTACCCCGCAAGGCGTGAGCTCTATGTGTACTGTGTCCGCAATTAAAGTCACCTTCAATCTATCGCCCGCCCAGACAGGGGCAACCTTGAACCCTCCCCGCCCCAAAACTCCAGCCGTTCCAGCGCCGAGGGAGCGGCCCCG
>VZRU01014830.1:51074-61860 GCA_013398155.1 Pedionomus torquatus
GGAATACTCGGATCCATATCAAAAGCAGATGAACAGAGCCCTCCTTGGACGTCACCAGTGAAAAAAGAGACTGACCCCCTTAGATCCCTCAGCTTTTGTTCTGAGCTTGATGTGGACGGGATGGAATATGCCACTGGTCAGTTTGGGGTCACCTGTCCTGTCCCCTCCTCCCCACAGGTGCAACCCCTCTACACGGTTCTGCTTCCAGTCCTCCAGTGGGGCAAATAACAAAGTTAGCAGGCCTTGGTTGTTACAGCAGTAAATATAAGCAGGAGCCTCTGCATACCATTCCTCAGTATAAATTAGCAACAATCATGTCTTACCACTCTGGGAGTGGACTACTGTTTTAAAAATATGCCGTTAATTTCTGAGAGCTCAGGTTAGAGGAGGCTTAACTGAAAGAATTACTGAACAGAAAACTGGTTCTGTTTTGCCTCAAACCACAACACTTTTTCTATGAGTATTTTGAAATATGCATATTTTTACTTTATATATGCACAATTTCATATGTTTGTGCATGCGCTGTGACTCCCACAGTGACTCACCAAAACAGCTTGCCTGGCACCATAAGCACGACAACAGATGCCCATGCTAACCATGACAGATAATCTGTGAGGAAGAGCGACCTTTGCCCGTGTGAGAGATCCCGGGTAGCATCCAGACTCTGTGCATTCTCATGCAGATGGACAATGTTCTCTTGCTCGAGGTTCTGCATGCAAGGAGAGGATAAAGTAGTAATGCCTGTTTTATCTGCACAGCTGCACTCAGGTTCCCACATGACCTGGAGGGCCTGGCAGCGGGGACAAGCCAACCCCCAGGCACTGGGCACCTCCATGGGGGTGGGCACGGGCCAAGGTCAGGTTGGGACATCAGCCAGGCTCATCTTAGTGGGGCCCATGGCCAAACAGAAGCAGGCAGAGCTGGTGGTGTCCTCAGCCCTGGCAAGTTTATCTGGTGCCTTCTGGGTCCTCCTGCTTCAACATTCCTCCCAACTCTCTGGTTTCTCTTCTGCATTTACAAAGGGAAATGAAAGAAAGAGCAGTGATCCGAACATCTGGGGTCCCATGCGACACCGAGGGCAGGTCTGCATCATAGTGTGTGCAGGCCTGGTCCTTGATTACTAAAGCTGGTGGCTCCAGACTATTAGGCCTCCTTGCATGCCTAATATGCAAATTAAACGCTTTCCTATACCACCCCCAAAGAGCTTAAACAAACCCTGAAGTGGATTGAGCAGCTAAGAAAATTTCCGAACTTGCAGAAGATAGAATGAATAAAATAGTTTTTAAAAATATGAATAAGAATCCCAAATCACCCACATAAGCTTTTAAATGTACCATGCCCAGTCTGCTCTGGTTGCTCAACCAAAGCACAGAAAGCAACACCTCATAATCAGAATTTTTTAGCACTTGTTATTTCATGTCACAAATTTGCATTGAAAAACCTATTTCAGTAGTCATGTTGAAAGCTGCCATTTTGTTTCCACTGCAAAAATATATTTTTTTAAATATATGGGAAAAAAAAGCATTATTATGTGGATTGAGTATGCAATTGAGACTTTAAAACAGTCCCATAATTAGTTTCCTTAGAATTATATCAAGTACCTAAGAAATAACACAATAAAATAGATATTTAAGTCATTGGAAGGTTTGAATTCTCGCAGGACTGCTTTCACTTATTATAAAAAGAGTAGAACAAATTTCCCCAAATGTTTAATGTCAGTACTTGTGGTTCTCCTTTCACAACAGCAGGATAAAAAAAAATTGTCTGATGGCCAAAAATGACATCTGCGAAAAAAATCTGTGCTAAAAAGGATGAAAAGAACATCTCGTACAATTTATTCACAGAAATGCCCTTAATAGACTAAATTTACAGCACAAAATCCGTTTTCTACCCAGTTTGTATAATAAAGAAAATTATGCTATTGATATTAGTGTTAACCAGCTCTGTGTGGTACAGTAAATCAGACTCATGCTATGCTTAGCAGATGAACAGATTTCTGCTACGTGCCAGGGACCGTGTGAGTTAGCCATCCGAGAAAGTCTTATCAGCACATTTATCCCTGTCTTATAACTTTAATTTAAGGGCACCACTAAAATCAGTATACCTGAGATTTAAAAGCACCCAGATCACCAGAACATTCTTGTGTCTCACAGCCCATCTCAGATAGCCCTTGCCATAGATTCGAAACTGGTGCTGCAGGCAGAGAGCATCAGAGTGAATTCAAGTAGCAGCCATCTTTCCACAACAGCATTTGAAATACCACTTGAGGAGACACATAGTCGAGCCAACCAAATTAACATTTTCACCATTATTGACACTACAAGATTTATTACTCCCTGCTCAATTTAAAAAGATTCCCCGGGGAAATTTTTAAGGGGTGCTTGGTTTATGAGTCGTTATTGAGTTGAACCATTTGACAGCTTGTGGGGGAATGTCTGAATAACGAAATTCTTGCTAGAAAGAGATCAAGAGACCCCTGGTGACTGATGCGGATGACATTGATTTGATTTTGGCATGATCCATTTAGTTCCCATTGTTAAAAGAATACAGCAGATTAATATATAGAATGAATAGTAACTATATGAACTGTATACACAAAGGAGTCTGGCTAGGGCTGTGAGAGAACCTGGAGCCCGACAGCACACACAGCTCTCGCTCCCCCAGTAAGCAATAAATCTCAGCAACATTACTATATAGAGCAGAGTTACTGTGGGGATGAAGCACTAGAGCTGAACCCTACAACAATATTCACAGAAGAACTCCATTAATGTATTACAGTGGCTGTGCGGTGGGGAGAGAAGGAAAGATGGGAGAGGGAGATTTCATTCTATGAATAACTTTCTTCCAGCATAACTATAAAGAAACCAGGAAACATTCTTGTATAAGGAGGATGCTGAAACAATAGAAGGGCTCCACAGTGAACGAGAATCAGAGAGTCATGCAGCTTAAGAAGTATTCTTAGTATACAAAACACAGGGGTAGCTAGCAAGTAACAAAACACAAGGTTAAGCACTGATAAGGCTGGAACTATTTATTCTGGGGGATTATAAGAAAAACAGAGATTCTAGGAATGAGGAGACAGGAAAGACTGTAAATGTAATGGATTCACCCAGACACTAGAGCATTTATAAAACTATGCACAAAGACAGCAGCTTCCTCTAATATGCAGATAAGATGAACTTTTAGAAAAGGAAGAGTGCATCAGGTTTACAAGATTACATCACCAGCATTGTTTGCTAATTGCCATAATCCGCAAAGCAGTAGTTGTAAATTGTATGCTGCTGTCAAAATGGCTTTCGCTTTCCAAATAAAGGGTTGGTGAATATTCCTGTTAGACTAAAAAAAGAATAGGTAGCAGAGGGACATAATGTACTCAGAGATGGCTGAAGTCATCTTATCTGATTCTAAACTAAAAGCTGAAGACTTTTTAAAAGAACCTAAAATGCTTCCATAAAAAATGCCTCAAAAAAAGCCAAATACCTCAAAAAGAGGTATTTCAATTTCAGATGAAGTCTCTTCTGGATGGGTAGCAGATACACATAATACTAGACAGAGAACTGCATTAAGATACTTTTCTAACATTGTTCCCAAAATTCCCTAGCCTCATGTATTTATTTTCACCCCCTAGTCCCCAGCAAAAATATAGTTGTGGTGATTTGGTTGATCATCCCTCCAATTCCAACCTGCAACAACTGAGAGCCTGAAAAATTACAATATGAAGGAAGCAAAGGGTTCTTATTGAGCCTTGTGAGCATTTGGGGGCGTATCAGATCTGAACTGCCTAATCCTAGAGTTCATCCAAGGCTTACTATGAATCGATCATTAACCCCACATCTGTGCTACATTCTGGGCTTTGGCAAAAAAAGTGTGCCAGGCAAATATTCAGATTATACTAATGACAGGAAACCTGGAATCTGTTTCCCCAAGCACACCAAGGTTACTCAGCAGGCCTTTGGCCCATTGTTTTTCTACCCATCTATACTTTTCTGTGTACAGCTACTGTAATTATACTTAACCCTCTCTGTGTAACATATGCTAATGTAATTTTCCGTACTGTGTTTGAGTCATCCATAATTCACTCCTGCCTTTCTAACAGAAAGCTTTGTGCCTGTGGGGCTGGAACACACAGTTGGTTTTCCAATATGCCAGATGAATGCCCAAACTAGTAGATTACAGTCAGCTTCCTTAACTTTGACTCTGTTGTCAACAAGTCTATAGAACAAAACAGTTTTAATAGCATGAGATTCCATGGGGGTAGGAGATATTCACAAGCAATAATTTTAGCTCATCATTTCTGGTGATCTGGCATTTCTCCATTGCCGAGTCAATACCCTTGCCATTGACCTACACAAATTCCTTGTGCTAATTTTCTCCTCTTCTGGACTAAACAAGACAAATCCTTTTTGTAAAACAAAAGCGTCTCAAGAATAGTAAACTTCTTTCTAAAAGTATCAACTTCAAATGATTAATACTAGCTCTTGAAAATCAACGTTGGGCTCTCAGTTTGAGTGATATGTCTGTCATTCCAGGTCTGAGTCCAGAAAAGTCATGACTATAAATCTCTAGATGGTGGCTAAAATAGACATGAACATTATTGCCGTGTGTTCTCTAAATGAGACCTCTGCAGATCTTCCTAACTAGTCTGCTTAGAGGAGGAGCAATTCAAAGGAGTTTTGTGAGGTACAGAAATACAGTTCCATTCCTTACACTCTGCCGTATGTTGTAAAAGCCAGAGTCAAGGCACAAACACTTCCTGGGAAGCATTTAATAAAGGAAAGGAAGAACACACTTCTTTCATATTAAACTGAATCAGAATACCGTGTTCAAGAACCTAGCCACAGATGACTAAACCTAGCAAATTCGATAATCATATTATAGTGAGCTACAGCCATGGGTATCATATGGCAAGAAGTGCCCTGCAACCAAGGAGCAGCACGTAAGATCAGCCTCACTGAAAGAATGATTGATTGCAACCAAAGAAAAAAGAAATTACACAGGATAGCTTTTTCTGGGGACAGTATTCTTCTTTGCGCTCTTTAAACCCGAGACAAAGCCTCTGGGAATGTAAGATGTTAATTTAAAAGAAATGAAAATGATTTCTAACTTGTCATATCAACCCTTATATAAAAGCATTTCCATTCACTGTGTAATGCCTGCAATGCCTAAAGATCTTCTCAATTATATTTTGCTTTCCGGTTGATTCTCCTCATCTAAGAAAGAGATACATTGCTATCTAAAAATGAATGCTTCTGACAAGCTTTTTTTCTCTTTCAATGACATTATAATAGTAACAAAAAATCTTGATCCATTAACTTCAGTGCAAATTTTGTCTGAAAATGGATAAACTAACACTTCAGGATTAGGTACATAGCATTACACCATCATTAGATTCAAATAGATAAATATTTATTCACTGTGAATGATATCATAAACTTCCAAAGGGACCGTGCTGGGAACAAAGGACAATGGTATCAGCAACAGCCCACAGCAGTCTGATGCTGGAACATTTTATATATTCAAATGTTAAACATCAAACTCTTACAGACAAAGACACAGGGATGCATTCAAAGGTGACAGAACATACTTGCTGCTCCCTAAGGGCATCTGCTGGACATCAGGAGACTACTGTGACAGCATCTATCCTTTGAAACAGCAGGAAATCTAGTTTTGCTGGAAAGCAAAAGGGAGAATACGTGGCTATGCAGGGAAAGCAGAAGGCCAACCATGGAAGCCGCAAAAATCTTGTACTGTTACCATACCCTCATCTCCTTCTCAAGGGAAAAGCACTGAAACTCTGAGAACAGGAAAAGGTATTCTGAGCTGTCTGGGAAGAGAATGATAAATGAACCTGAGGGTAGCAGGGAAGGCTGATTAAGGAAGGAATGGAAGAAAGGTGTATCAGAGTCAAGTGGAAAGGGAAGGGACATGGAGGTGGATAAGAAGAGCTAGGTAGCACCAGTGGGACACGAAGAGTTAACAGAGGTGGAGAACACAAAGTTCAGTTACATGCCAGAGGAATCTTTAGTAAAAAAAAGTGTTTGGGAATCACTGACATAATACACTATACACAATATGGCAGTAAACCTACATGAATTATTATTCAGATTATGCATAATTTTACCTCTGTAGAAGTGTAAGAATGTAACAGGAAAAGAATAGAGTAAGAGCTATGAAGTGTGAGGGAAGGGGAGAATTTGTTTTTCTCCCCTCCCATTCTCAAGAGGAAAAAATTGCTTTTTCTCAGGTTCTGTTTTTTACACACAGAGAAGACAACATTTTCATTCTGAAATATTAAGAAAAAACATTTAAAAAAACAGAAAGTCTCCATTAAAAAAGAATACCTGCTGGATTAATATCTTGTTCTTTTGTTTGTCTTACCTCTTACTTTTCCCTTTCCCAACTACACTTTCAACATCTGGATCTGTATTTTAGATGTGTATGTCTAGTGACCCCTAGCTATTGAGGGTATCTGTCACTTAGAAGAATCCCCACCCTGCCAATGCTGGTTTCTAAGTCTCACTCTGGCTCTGCACTGGGAGATAGCTGAATGTGCCTCTTGACATAAAAAAAGGCCTTACTTCTAGACATATCCTCAACACAGCAGGCCAACTGGGAGGTGGTCTGCAAGTGAAGCTCCTAAAGGACAAGGTTGACTAAACCACATCAAAGCAGTGCCTTTTGAATTCAAAAGAGTGAAAAAAAAAAAGAACTTGCAGAAGAGGTAAGGATTTCATACCTGGGAGCTATTAAATTGTACCCATGGTAGTTCAGGTTTTAAGATAACCTTGACAGGTACAAGATGGGGAGATCAAGGCACAAACTTAGGTAGGAGAGAAAAACTAAGCTAAGGCCAGGTTACTCTGGCGGGAGATAAATACAACGCTATTATCAACCATAAAACTAAGGCAATTGTGAATCCCCTACCTCCTTGTGATTCCTGCTGGTTGCTTTGCATTTTGAAACAGCAAAATGGGGCTCCAGCCAAGCTGTTTGCTTGGATTTGGCTCAGATATGTCTACACCCTGCTGAAACAACTGATTTCACTGGCAAATTGATAGAAGCTTGAAACCTATCAGTGAAAATTATTTGTTGGGCAAAGCCAAGCTCACTTGGCCAAATTCACAACAGGTGTAATAAAACTAGCAGAAGTCTCTGGCTCATGTTTTCATACAACTCACCCAGGACCCTATTTCCCGACGTACCCCTCACCTGCTAGCTAAGCACCTTCTGAGATGTACAGTAGTAAAAACAGGGAGCAATATTCCTGTTGGTAATAATTTTATCATTACAATTGGAATGGGTAGCTTATCACTGGACTGTTTTGATCAAAAATAATGAGTAGTGACAAAGGGAATCATAAAATCATAGAATGTTTTTGATTGGAAGGGCCCTTTAAGGGTCATCTAGCCCAACATCCCCTGCAATGACCGGGGACTTCTTCCACCAGATCAGGTTTCTCAGAGTCCCATCCAACCTGACCTTGAATAGTTCCAGGGATGGCCCATCTACCACCATCCGAGCAACCTGGGCCAGTGTTTCACCACCCTCAGCTTAACACATTTCTTCCTTATATCTAGTCTAAATCTCCCCTCTTCTATTTTAAAGCTATTATCCCTTGTCCTATCACAACAGGCCCTTCTAAAAAGTTCATCCTTTCCTGTAGGCCTCCTTTAAGTACGGAAAGGCCGGTAAGGCTGCAGTAAGGTTGCCCTAGTGCCTTCTGTTCTCTAGGCTGAACCAACCCAGAGCAGTTGACGACAATGCTTAACCCATCACTGTCTGAGCCTGTTTCCTGTTTTTTATCTGGTGAAAGGGTCAGTGTTAGGAATCCACACAGGCAAAGCTTCTAATCTAGCTTCTCATATAGCGTGCAGTAATGGTGCTTGCACTTGATGCACTACATAATCATGGTGGAGAACATAACTGTGTTTTAGAGTTTCTTGTGAGAGGAGAGCAATAGAAAGAATCACATAACTCCATGTCCCAGCTCTAAAAACAAAGAATGAGACCAACATGAAGTGATGTGGGATGCTGACTATATTTCAGGAAAGCATACTGCAAAAATTGCTGATCTTTGGAGGAGGAAGATCTCTTGTATGATTTAGTATGATGTACCATAGTAAAATAATAATAATAATAATAATAATCATCTGATATCAATCAACTGTCTGATAATACTGCTAAAAAGCTTAGTGTTAAGAAAGGCTGAATAAAGCAAGTGCTGCAACTGCTGTTGACCCTGACAACATATGCAACTGTGCTGAATTAGAGAATATGAGCTCCAATCTAACAGCAAAGCCTGACCTTGGAAATTAATTCAGAAAAAAAGACTATCACATGCCTGGTTAAAGTTTTATAACAGAAGAGTAAGAGATTTTAAACATGAGTTCTGGGGCATGCAGGTTGAAAACCAGTGATAGACTCTCAGAGCACTTCTTAAGGGCTGTGGTATGGGGATACTAAACCATAAGCAGACAGTCAGAAATACTGTTTAAAAACAGACTGGATGCTCATAAGTGTAATGTAAAAAGAAATGCTCTGACTGTTTCAGCTTTCATTTGAGCATGGCAGGAAATGTGTGGGGAGGATATAAATTTCACAATCAGAAATGGAAGGATGAAGCTTAATAACATCATTACTTCATGAAAATACAAAGGAAATTAAGGAAAAAGCTGCAGCAGGCCAAGGCAAAGTTAGCTGATACAAATGGTGTCTCATTGGTTAATGATTGATAAGAGCAGTGATTACTGACAGTTTTTAAAAATGTCATTCTATTTTAATTTTCAATATGTCAGACCCAGGAAAATTAAATCCCGTCAGAAGCCACAGACCTATTACTGAAAGGCCAGTTTTTATGAAACTTTTCCTCAGTAATTTTAACGGAGAGATTAACTAACGCCTACTCCATTAACTTGAGTCAGACAAGTTTTAGGAGAACATCAGGCAAAAACGGACTAAGAATTGCTATACTTGCAGACACCTCACAAGGCTTTGCTTCTGTTTCCAAAGACTGCTTGAAAATCAAAGAGTAAATATGACCTTGATATTTGTAGTAGTAATTTGTAGTAGTAATATTTGTACTACTATTTGTACTACTATTTTGTATAGTAGTAATATGTAGTACTATTTGTAGTAGTAATATAATTCAAGGATTCTACCAAAACATGCAGATGTAGCATGTCTTAATTAACATAGGAATGGACCAAGAAAGCAGGTGTTACGCCCCCTAGGTAAAGTCACATACTCCTCTAATGAACCCATTAGAACTAATAGGGCAGGTATTCAGGGTTTTGCAAATTTGCAAATCCTGATGCTGCAGCTTCTTCAGTAACTCACAGAAGGGCATGAAGGAAAATCTGATCCCCAAGTCCTTGTGCAATTGACTTGTTTCAGAAGCCAGGCCAAAAAGTACTGTGTGTTTTACGGTAGCTTATTTCTTGATTCACGCACAATTTAGAACTGTGAAGCATGGACTATGCCTCTGATAAGCTGAGTATGATTGTGCTGGAAAACTGAGGACCAGGTCTGGTCCAAGAGAAGGAAAGGTTATTCTAGACTTAAAGGTCTAGCTTGAAAAAAAAGCAACAGCAGTAGTTCTTGAAAAGCAGACTTAATACCAGAGTTTAGGTACCAGAGCACACAAATATCACTTTATCTCCTTTATAACACAGAGGTGTACCAACAAATGTCTGTGCATCCACCTTTTATGTTTGAAGACAAGGATAAGCCCAGTAGTTTCAAGCATTTGACAGGGATGCTGACACCATTTGACAGGGATGCTGACTATGTTAGCAGACTGACTTACCTGAAGATTTAACTTAAAGAACCATCTAAAACTATATATTGTATATTCATTAATACAAGAAGTAATGAATTCAACGATCAGAAGTCTTCACAATTAATACAGTAAAACTTGAGGATTTCAAAAATGATCCAATTAGTAATTACTGGATAAGTAACTACCATGGTATCATCTTGCCTCTTTTCACATTTGAAATGAAGTGTGAACCAGTAGAACTTTTAAAGTGAGGGAAACAAGAAATGACAAATGAGACACTTCCTCATATATTATGCACTTGAATGGATATCCAAGAGGGCATAGTTAGAAGGCACCACTAGTTTTTCTTCTGGTAAACAATAAAATTTACAATTCATAAGAAGAACTATATTATAGACATAGCAGCGATTTCAAGAAAAGAGATTTGACTTTTATTAGAGATGGCATAGTTCCTCTTGCAAATTCAGTGGTTTGACAGGAAAGGAGAATTAATATTCTGTGAGGCAGCCACTCAAAAAGTGTTCAAATAGCAGATTTTCTCTACAGAAATTACAGAATTATGCACTGGGTTATTTGTGTAACACTTTGGTTTTCCTACAGCAAAAAAAGATATTATATTTTTGGCACTCATACGCCTCTCTGAAACCAGAGGAAACAAAGCAGCACCTTGCATTTTGAGATCTCTCATCTCTTTCTCTGAAATTTCAAATATACTTCCCATGAAATTCCTTATGAATGTTTTAATTTGATATGACATTTTTTCTTATTTACTGCATCTATTTTTTTCACTCTCTTCTTCACAAGCTTTGACTTTCCCTGTTTATAATGTGTGCTTAAGTTATTAGATCATATTGACTTCATCCTACTATTTATACTTCTTATTTTGCTTGTAAAATATTGAATTTTAGATACAGGATTTCTGCTTAAATTTGTCATTTTACTTTTTGCCTGATCCTTCTGATTCTGTTTGATGTGGCTGAGGGTGCCCATGCATTTCATGGCTCCTGC
>VZRU01014831.1:8899-78857 GCA_013398155.1 Pedionomus torquatus
GTGGGGGGAGGGGGATTTGTTTTGTTTTGCTTTATTTTCTTGGCCTGGTTCCTGCAGGGATGAGGTTAATTTTCACAAGCTGGGATGGGACACAGCCACAGGTGTATCCAATATAGTGATGCCACAGCCAGTATATAACCAGGACGGGGTTAGAAAGGGTAGGAGTTGTGGCTGGGGAGTGAGGGGTGATTCAGGTTTTGCTTGGTGAGTAGTGGTGTATTAGTCATGTTTTGTGTATGCCTCTATTACTACTGTTAATGTTTTTCTCTTTCCATTGCTGTTCTGTTAAACTGCCTTAATCTCAGTGTGCTAGTTTTACCTTTTTCTTCTGATTCTCCCCCTGGTCCTATCTCAAGAGGGGAGCGAAGAAAAGACTGTGTGGTTCTTTGCTGTCAATGACATCTGTTTAGCTGGGTTATTTTAGAGCTGAAAGACTTTCAGAGCTTATGGAGATATACATCAATGTTAATCAATGCTACCTATAAATATGTCTAGACACTGAAACCTTTTTTCCTCCTTTATTTTTCTTTAGTTAAATTGTCTTAAAATCAATTTGAAGTGTGTGGCCATATTACTTAACCAGCATTATTAGCTTCCTTTGTAAATAATTATAAATTCAGTCTTTAAAAAAGTATACACTAGTTTAGTGTTTTGTTGTTGTTTTGGGTTTTTTGTTTGTTTTTTTTTTTTTTAAATGTTCACTTGCCAGTAGTTATTACTACTATTATTAGACTTTCCAAGATGAATGAACTTTTCCTAGGGGTAGGGAGGGGGCAGGACGAAAATGGAAACTTTCCAAAAGAAAAGAGAAATTACTTCTTTAAAGTGTTTGTCATGGTTCTGACCTAATCAGAGAAGACAGATGATGTCCCCCCTCCCCTATTCAAGAAAAAAAAGAGGAGAGGAAGAAATTAAAGAGATTTGGGAGTTTAGAAAAAAACCTAAACTACTTTAATGAAAATATAAATAATAATATAATAAATGATAAAAAGGGAATTCTAAAGGATGATTGATTTTTAGTACTATGCAAAGGTCACTGTACTGACTTTCTGAACCCTCATTATGTGAGTCTTTGTAGAACTCCTAATGTGTAAAAGCACATAATTTGTCAGGAAAAACAGTGTCCTCTCCTAGTAATTCTTCTAGGCTTTGTAAACTACCTTCAAAGTCTGTCATTAAAACAAGATCTAGGAATGAGCATTGGAAATTGCCTCATGCTGGATCACATAAATATTACTTAAAGAGCTTTAAATAATAATAAATAATCACATAAATATTACTTGAAGTGCTGAACAACTCAACAATAGCTCTAAAATAATTTAGACCCAGAAATTACTTCTCTACTGTTTCACACTGAAATGCTAAGAATAAATTAATGGGAACAGAACAACAAAAATTACAAATGGTAAAATCACTGGGTTTTGAGAGAACTGTAAGTGAGTTTATTATGTTCTAGTAATAGGAAAACAACATGCATTTATATTTTGGTGCTTATACATTTGGGAAAGTATTAGGGAAATAAAAAAAATCAAATGTGTGTTATATTCTAGGTAAAAAGAACAAAGAAGAAATAGAAACAATAAAAATACTATGAGATTATAAACAAATTCTTTTTCTAATTTGAGACGTTCATAATTACTGGAAAATCAAAACCACAAGGAAATGGGAATAATAGAAACTAATATTACTAATATGTCTTATGACTCAAACTGAAAATAACAAATCACATGCAATGAAAATAAACATTAGCCAAAGCAAATTAATTCAGTGCAGTGGCAAAACCACAAGTAGAATATTTTTTTTGCTTACATGTTTTTGACAGTTAATATTAATTGTGCTCAAAAATGCATGTGTCCTCTATGTTGCTGTCACACCAAGAGGTACTTCTGTAAGTGCTTAACATAATTCTTATTAGATTCTTGAGTTATGTACCAACAAGATACTTTTAACCTGTCATTTCTTCTGTGTCCAACCTTGGGTGTATCAGTTTATGAATTTCTTTTTTTTTTCTCCAATAACTCACTTTTCCTTGTAGACAAGGAAATTCCAAGAAGTATAAAAAACAAGTCATATTAGTCACCAGTATTTGAAAGGCTGTCAAATTCTGCTTTCAGACCTTTCACACTGGCAAATATACTTCTCTGTGGGTTGCTGTGAAATATTCAGTTAAGCTTTTTTCTTATGTTTTTCAATAGCACGAATAATTGCCATTACTTTTTTCAGTGATCCATCAAGTGGCTTGTACTGTGTTTACACCTATCATAATTCAAAATTTTCCAATGATACTCCAGATAGTCTTCATACACACGGGATCTTTCTCATTTCTAAAACATCTATTTATTCTTTTTACTTTTCCCATACAAACATACCCAGTTGCATGAGGTATAAGCCTTCAGGCTTTATTGCTGTTTTATGATTTGAATAATGTTATGTTACAATTTTTTGGATAATGGCAGATTGGTTTTGTATTAATTTGTCTAGAGTGCAAACACTGTAAAAATAAATAAAAAACCACAAACCAACCTATGAAGACAATAGAAGAATTTAGTTTGATGGATTTATGAGTACAGCCAAATAAGGAATTCGTGACCCTGTTATCTTCAAGACAGGTAGTTAATTAGCACCTAAAGAGTTAGTCCTGACTCATTCAAGTTACCTGTCAGAAGATGAAAAACTGCAAATTTGCATAAACAATTTCGAGGTTGTCAAATACCAATGTGATCAAGTTATGACCTTTCCGAGGAAAAGACTGAGAAATTAAAATTAAGAAGTTAGTTAAAAATGGACAAACTGAAAATGTGTGGAAATTTGCCTTGAGATATGAGGGAGAAGTGATTCCTTTGGTACTAATCCTCTTCCAACTTCCTAATCTATCATGGTTTAAAGTAAATGAGATAAACAAGGAAAACTTGATTTCAGAAGTGATCGGAGGACTGAAGCACCTCTGATGTGAAGACAGGCTGAGGGAGTTAGGGTAGCTCAGCCTGGAGGAGAGAAGATGCCAGGGAGACTATGGAGTCCCTTCCAGCACCTAAAGGGGGCTACAGAAGAGATGGGGAGGGACTCTTCATCAGAGAGTAGAGAAATAGAATGAGGGGTAAAGGTTTTGAACTAGAAGAGGGAAGATTTAGATTGGATACTGGGAAGAAATTCTTTCCTGTGAGGGTGGTGAGGCACTGGAAGAGCTTGCCCAGAGAAGCTGTGGCTGCCCCATCCCTATAGGTGTTCAAGGCCAGGCTGGATGGGGCTTTGAGCAAACCTGGTCTGGTGGGAGGTGTCCCTGCCCATGGCATGGGGCTTGGAACCGGATGACCTTCAAGGTCCCTTCCAAATCTAATTATTCTACAAGTCTATAATTCTATGAAGACAAGGTCTATGGTGCTCCAGGTTCTTCATAAAAATAATAACCCCATATAAACTATGTCACTTTTTAATGCTGCAATATAAAAACAAATTATTATTTCTTGGTTGCTTAGCTGTATGTTTGTTTCTAGTATGTAGCTGATATTCTTTAGTATTATTTTTTTGCTATTGTAACCAGAATTTCTCTGACTGAAAATTTCAATTTTCTACAATTACAACTTCCTGTATAAGAGTGAGAGACTATTTATCCTTCTGCATCATGGGCCATAGATGTGTCTTCCATCCCACAGTTTTAAGAATTATGTTCAAAATTCGGTTTAGTTACTAGAAAAATTTACAACTGTACTCTCCAAAAAAAGGTAAGTCTGTGAGTCCTTTAGGGGAATCAAACTGTAAATACACTTTTATTCCTCAGGAAAGCAAATTAAATGTATGTCCCTAGTATCTTAGAGAAGAGTCCTAAGTACAGGTCTTCAGGCTGTAAGTTAGATGTTCCTACTGATTTGTTTTGTCATGGCTTAAGACAGTGTGGAAATCCCATTATTAGCTTTTGGTTTTATTTGGAATTTTCAACTGAATAATCTATCTGGCATTTATGTAACCATTTAAATGAACCCACTCATCACTTTTTCTTGGCTTCTTTTTGTTTCAGTAATGTACATATCCTTGGCCTTATGTTTTTCTTATGCTTTCATCAACTTCTCTGAGAAGAGATGCAAGTCTTTGATCCAAATGGACTTTCACTCTGGGTGTGACTTTTGTATCTTCTCATGATTCCTCACAAGATAATAAGGATTGAGGAATCTAGAAAATTCCTTATTTTATTACACAATTATTTTAACTCTTATGGTATGTATGATACTGCTTAGATATTGTCAAGCATGAGAAATTGAAAGAAAACAGTGTTTTAGAGTGTTTTGCTATCCACTTACTCTGTAGATTGTCTAAACTCTTGTTATCTCACTTTCTTGAGTTTGACAAATAATGAGCACAGCTGCAGCAACTGTCTGTGAATTTGTACAGGTGGAGATACTTTTGTTCAAAGTAGTGTAGACCAAGCTGCATGGAAGTGCTTGATGCACCCAGAAATGTTGACTCTAAGCCTTTTATTTGAATGGACCATGACACAGGAAGTTCCATATAAATGTGAAGAAAAACTTTTCTTGAGGGTGCCAGTGTACTGGTAGATGCTCCCCAAAGAGCTTGTTGAGTCTCCTTCTCTGGAGATGTACAAAACCTGCCTGGATGTGACCCTGTGCAGCCTGATTTAGGTGGACTGGCTTTGGCAGGGGGCTTGGACTAGATGTTCTCCAGGGGTCCCTTCCAACCTCTATTATTCTGTGATTCTGTGAATTGTCTGGATCCATTTCTCTACTGACCTATTCTGTCTGCAATCTTGAGGGGATGTAAATGCATACGTAAATATGTATGAACTGTTTGTTGTGGTGGTTTAGTGCTCTTTGAGCAGGCCAGCCAATAAAGCAGCCTCTTCCCTACAGGAGTCTTCCTCTGTTCTGCAAACTAGTACAATGGCAGGTCATGAACAAGCTGTATAAGAAAAGGTCAGTACTCAATAAAATGCAATATATTGCTGAATCCTGAATGGTGTTAAAGAGAAGGAACCGCTACCTTGTGTCTGCTTTAGCAAATAATGCAAAATGAGTAGATCAATAAAGCAGAAGTGGTGGTGTTTAGAATCTGATAGATGACATTTCATGTTTTTCTTGGGTTTTTTGAGGGGGAGGATAACTTTGGGGTTTTCTTTCTTAAATCTTTAGACTATCTCTGAGGTCCCATGGTGTGAATGCCCATTTGCAGCTGGACTACATTAAGTGTGCTCTGAGAGTACATTTTCCAGTTTAGTTTCATTCAGGGGGAATCCAGTTCACGCACTCAATCTGTTTGGTTCTCATCAGCACAGCACAGTAAGCAGAGACAATTACAAGGACTGTTTCAAAAACACATTTCTGATCTAAACTGATCTAAACAGAGGAAAAACTCAGAATCCTTTAAGTCCCAGTTCAACTTTGTAGCTACTTTAAGATCTGTTTTGAAGTGGTAGTGAAATTCCTGGAAACTGTTACAGAGGAGCACATATACTTTGAATTTTATCTCTATCTGGATATAAGAAGCTGTGAGGTACCAGGCATGCATCTTATTAAGAAGTTTGCATGAAGATATACCAAAAATAAGAGTATTTAATCTAAATACTGAATTATGTGAAAGAATCTCACCAGTATCTTGTGTCAGAAATGCTGCAGTAACCAAGGTCCAACGTCTAACTCAGCATAACTCTGTAGCGTTGAGTTTTGAATTACTTCATTCTGCATTGCTGGGAAACCATGAAAGACAGCTCAAAAAAAGATAAGGAAGACTAGTGAAAAACGTTTACCTGGATGAAATAATAAACAGTTTTAATATCCAAAGTTCTCAATTTCAAATTTCATTTTTAAATCATTAATACTTGTATTGTATTTGAAATTATTCTTGTTGCAATGCAGATTTTATCTACTGCCATTTTAATTTGACAGTATTTCATAAGCATTTTCTTCCATTTGCCCAGTACTCCATCACTTTAGACTGGATATCATTTATTTATAAAACTAGAAAATCATATCCTAAGGCAATGCACTGCAGGAACCTTTCATGTTTAAATGACAGCTATTGAAGGAACAAGACATGCTACAAAAATAATGCTGGTGAGTAAGAACTTCCATTATAAGAATACATTAAACTGATGCATTACCAAACCTCTTTGATGTTCTGTATCATTTATCAACAACATTAAGAATATGAAAGTTTTATTTGGGATGAATGGTTTATTAAATCTGTTTCTTAACATGTTTCACATTAATTATTACTTTTATCTTTAATATTTTTACTTTTAAAAAAACGTATTTCATTATAACTGAGTAAATATAATGTTTCTTTTGAGTATAACTTAGCCTCTTGGATGAGATTAGCCAATGTTAACAAAATAAAGACTGACATCATAGCACAAGAAAGAATATTTATTTTTCCCCAGCAGAGTTCATTAAAAAATCACATTTTTCTTGTCTATAAAAATGGGAGTGACTTATTAGGGGAGTATGAAATAATATATTAGTATGGACCAAGGTATTCCAAAACAAGGAAACTGCAACTTTTGAAAAGCCTTGGTGATCTCAAGTCTTGGTGCCTTTGGTCTGAGTGCTTACTTTTGTTATTCTTTCATCTTAATATTATTCCTTCCTTCATATTCTTGTACACCTACAGTAGCAATCACATTGTCTCAGCAGCTGATTCTGTTAGATAAGTTAATCTAGTTATTTCAAGAAAGGTTCTTTCTAAAGAATATAGTAGGCATTACGTGAACTTCACATTTCACAGTTCAGCAGCAGAACTGTTGCTCTGGACCAACAATCTGAAAAGATGAATCGAAGGATGAATGCTGAAGCTAGTAATGGTGCAGGTACAAAATGACAGGGAATGGCAAGACGTCAGCTCCACCTGCCTGAAAAGACATAAATTCTGAAGAAGTCAATAATAAGCCACATGTTTTGGGTCCTTTACTCTCCCAGACAGTTAAGAGGGCTGGCTTTTTAGCAACAGCCCTATTATTTCCATTGTTGTCCTTTCATCTTCATTGTTAGGATATCAAACAGGACCTGGAATGCGAAGTGTTTAGGACAGTGCTAATGCTTCTGGCTTGACAAAAGTGACACTAAATTATCCAAAAAAAAAAAAAGTAACCTTAGAAATATTCTAAACTTGTGACAGTGTTTTCCAAATCTCTATCAGCGTTTGTATTTCAAAGGACTTTCGACTTAACTAAGATTAAAAGATATATTTTTTTTCATGGTAAAAGTCTTTCCAGATTATTATGCTTTTGTCTGCTAAGGATATGTCAACAGCAAGGTTTCCTAAACTACGGTCCCATGAAAGAATGAAAAAGGCTAGTAGCTTTGGAAATGCTCAAGTGACTAATTTATGTGTGAGGTTCTGTGTATTTGTGTGCAAAAGGACACATAACTGAGGAGCTGGAGCACTGAGGTGACAATTGGCTATTTCAGCTGCTGAAGTTATTTGAGAGAATGTAAACGGATATGCACAAGAAATGTTATAATATAATTTTTTTCATTTAGAATGTAGATGTATGCACATGATTATTCAGCTTCTGATTTAGTAAATGGATTCTTTTTCCTTTAAACTTTTCTAAGTCCTCTAAGGTCTTCAGAGTTTTGTTTGCTTTTAATTAATAGAATTCAAATGCAAGATTATTGTACATAGGCAGAAATCAAAAAGTTTTTGATTCTAAATCCAGTCTTAGCGTAGTAGGAGAAAAAGACTACTTTTTTTTTTTGTTTAGGTCCCAGTGTCATCCATAAGGAATTTATTAAACAAATGAACAAAAAAATCCCTCCAGGAATAATAGACACTGAATTTATATTCAGTGCAAACAACAGGATTCTCTCTGGTATATCAAGCACAAATGGGATGGTATGAAGATGAAGGAGTATTGTAATAGTAAACCTTGTTAGATAGTAGGAAAATACCCACAGGTAGGATTTCCTTACAGTTGCCTGTCAAAATACGATGATATTTGAAACTAAAATATGTGTCCTCTGTTATGAAACTACATTGAAAAGAACCCTGGAGATTTTCAGTGACTTTAATGATCAAACTAAAACCAGCCTGCAGAAGCACAAATAAAATTGCCTATGCTGCCGATTTAATGTGAGCTAATCGATACAGATGCTGAGATGTTGAAAATATGAGGTGGATCCTATCTGTCTCCTAAATTGGAACAATCACAGCGGAACTCAGTATGGCAATGCTCCAGAACAGGTACCAGCTTCCTCTCATGCTTCCGAGCAGAATGATTATTTCCCCCTCCCCTCTGCATCACTCACTTCAGAGTGATGAAATTCTAATACTTTACTTTCCAATAGTCACTGACCTTCCACAGACAGGACACTGCATTTAATGTTGTAAATGTATTTCAAAATGTGCAGCTCAGATTAGATTTACAGGAAAGAAGCAGCCTAGGGAAAGCTATCACAGCTTTATTCCTAAAGAGTTTTTTCCTGAGGTCCATTCTGAAGAGCCACACTGCTCTAACACAAGATTCTAGCACAAGAATCTAAAACAAACAAAAAAAACAGACACTTTTCTTCAATTTGTTTGTTTGGTTTGGGTTTTTTTTTTTTAAAGTATATTCTGTTTACTGAGAGGGTGATAGTACTGTTATACCAAAGCACGCTCTTAGAGGTATTCCAAGGTGCTTGGGATACCCAATCACTCTCAGGTGCTGCTAAATTTTTTTAGTGCTGGAAAAAATTACTTTAAGACCTTTATCTTTCACAAGATGCTCAGCTTCTTTCTCTTCACTAAATCTTACTGGATAAGAACTTCAAATTAACAGCAGTTCATAAATAGGTGGGTTCTTAAGACTGATGACTAGTGTCCTTGGTATAGCTTGTGAGATTCCAAACAGAAATCATTAAGTTCTTGACAGAAACCACCATTTAAAAGTCAGTTAGTGATGTCTGTAAAAATTCAGTGTTATACACCTTCCTAATTTTATCCCAGAAATAACTGCTTTCTTCAAGTGTTTTAAAGCATAACTCTGTTAATGCAACTGCTCTGGAAATAAAGATATCTGGGTACCATTACATTATTTTTAATAGACACAATGAAACAGTTTCTTTGGCTGGTTCCCCCACCCCCACAACAGAAGGGCTGACTAATTTCCGTTAGTAAATTTCCACTAAGAATTTCCAAAGAGAAATACAGCTTTTAATCATTAAAACTCCTCCAACGGGGACAAGTAATTCTGTGCCTACCTTGGCAACCTTGCTGGGCCTTCTTATTAATTCGAACTGCATGCGTTCTTGGCAAAGGAAACATTGCTATTGCTACTGATTTCTACCCTTTCTAACAAAGACCCCTCTTGGTGGACCCTAAACCTGGGAATTTGCTAGTACAATCTGGTATCAAGAACACAGCGCACAAATGTATGATGTGAGAAGCTTTGGGGAATCGGTCTCAGGTGGCCTGAGTGGAAGGGACTTCAAATCAAGCATCCTCTGTGCCAGCTCTTTCACTTTGCAAGAAAACTCTCTATTCATAAACCCAAAAGGATATTTTTATATCAGTAAGTCTCTTTTCTACCTGATTTGTAGGAACAATCAAGGTAATTAGGTGCACTTTTAGGTGTCTAAATAGTGCCAACGGTGCTTGCAAATAATTCTCTGCTGAAAACTAAAGCGTTCCCTTCAAAAAAATAAAGATCATATCGTTATGTTGCACAGCTTATATAGAGTATGTGTTCAGATATTTTTTAGAATGAATCATGGTTTCTGTACAATGAAAAGGAAGAAAGAACAGAAATTTCTAAAGAGAGCACAGGCATGTGGGCAGAAAAATCCAACGTATAAGGTGTCTGAGCAAATCCAGGGGGAATTAATGATCTGCTTTATTCAAGAACATCTAAAAAACAATGCCATCTGGTGTTAAGCAGAATTCTAGCCAAGAGCTGGCAGCAAAATAGGTTTGACAACCTTGACATAAAAACTACTTACTCTCAGTGCCAATTACGCTCTCCTTGCCAGTTCAAAAGCATATCTTTCCAAGAATGGCATTTAGCCCCTGCTGGCATCTGAAACACCACACAATCTATACACCTCAGAGATTAAAGTAAAAACACTTCTGCAAAACAGCAAACAAAATTAACAGAATCATCTGGAAAACCAAACCAAATACTGAAGCACCATTGGGACGTTATGTTTGGGACTGGTAAGAACTGAGAGCAGATAGGAAGAAAGAAGCGGTGGGCATTGCTCTAGCTGGGAACTTTGGAAAAGAGTTTATTTTACTTATTCCAATAATTTTATAAGTCAAAATTCTGTTTAGCTTTTTTTTTCCTTTTTTTTTTTTTTTTAAAGAAATCTTAGTTCATCCTTACTTTTTTTATTTCTGTCTGTGCCTTACCAATGCATTTTCCTAGGTTAGTGACAAAGAGCAGCTAAAACTGAGACTAATACTAATTGTCTTCTCTATTAAAAGCCTGAAATATACTCTGTTCAGTTTCCAGGTATGGTTTAAGTTATTTCAGACAGGTATAATCATGTGAATCAGTTCCTCTTTTTTCACTTCCTAGGCGAAGCTAAGACAAAACCATGACCTTAAGTTATCTGTTATCAAGCCTTAACATTTCTGTGGCTGGCCAAAACAGATAGATGTAGCTCCTCTTCCTTTCAGTGCAAGAAATCTATTTCATTAAGAGGCACTGAAGAATGGCTGTGCCACCTATATTCATAATCTGAAAGGGATTTTAAGACAAAATAATAGGATTTCAGGGAGGTAACACTGATCACTTTCAGAACTCTCTATGTTAACCTAAAAAGAAGCCACTTCTGATTTTATTTTTTTTTTTTTATTTTCTCAGATTTAACAACGTAGAGGGTTAAAAGTTTAAGGGTTAACATCTGAAACTTCTCAAACAACGGTTGTCCACCTCTAGAACATTAATACAATAATATAGGAGTCACTTTTCTGATTGGCTTAAAACCATGCAATGTGCTATTGAAGGCATTGTGGTATAAAATACACAATTGTATCATTTAACTTGTAGTAGCCACAAAAAGTATTGCCAAATGGACTATTGATACTCAGTTATTTTTCTTTCATTGTTAATAAGTTTTGTACTGATTTCCTAGTAAAAAGTCTTAAAAAAAAATAATGTTGCATAGTCAGAGGAAAGAAAGAATATTGCATTTGAATTTTTGACTTGTATATAATAGCTGTGTCTTAAGAATAAATATTTGCTTTTAATGGACACTAGTAAAGTATAACCCATTATCAACAAATTAAAAAAAAAAAATTATGCTGCCTTAAACTTTGAGTATGAAGAAATGTTACTGGTATTTGCATCATATTCCAAGTGACCTCATATGATGTGAATTGCTCCCCTGTTCTTCCACGCTCCCTGGTTCTAGACTTTTTAGGTAGTGTATCATCATTAGCTTTTTCAGAATGCAAGTAGGGAAGAATAAGGGAATATCAGTGTGGCTATAATAAACTGAATTTTAAAGGAGTAGGAATAATCCTTATCGCCTACTTATATTGTTGTAAACAGCTTCTGCTCATATGCATTTGATAATTCCTATGACTAAAAAGAGTTCAGGCAAAAATATGCAAAGCTTTGAAAAGGAGTCAGGAATAAAAACAAGGCAGAATACAAAATCTGAACTGATTTGTGACCTTTGATCTGACTTACAGACCTGAACTGAATTGCAAATACTACAGTAGCTTATTAAAGTTTTACTTTGGGTCCTTCGATATCACTGAATCAGCAAACTACGAATATTAAGCCATACAGGGGACAGAAGGCTCATGTATTTTAAACTGTATTAAAAAATTGATGTGAGAAATTATTTATATTATACAGATGATGTATTTAACTAGGTGTCAATGACTATGATTTTTCAGTTACTTTTACCAAATACAGCATTTAAAGAAGTCAATAACAACATGTGGTTAATGCTTCCACTCCAGAGATTGTTTCCTGGTTTCATATAGAAAAGAGAAGGGGAAAATACAGGGGAAAAGAAAGTAGGGGAAAATAAAGGAAAAGAGATAATTTAACAAAAAAAAAAAAAAAAAGGGAGGGAAACTGAGAAATAATGCTTAGTTTAGAAGGAAGTCAAGCAGCAATTAAGATAAAACATTAACAAAAACATACAGTGTTGATGGAACTGATTGACATTTGTATCTGTACATTCGTATAGCACATTGTTTCAATGTTTCATGTTAGTTCATAATGAACCTCAACCAGTTCCTATTAAATTACTGATATTTTGATTTTAATGAGAATTTGGTCTTAATACCTTCAACTAAAGCAGAAATTCCTTTGACATGTTCCCCCCAAATTAGGTCTTTGCTTAACAGTATCACTAGTAAAGAAAATTGTCATGAAATTCAACCCTGCTTTACAGCTTTTGGGGAGGGGGGGTAAGGGGAAAGTAAATTAAATATGTCTACATAAACATTACAGACGCTTTCATGTTTCATGGCTCTGTCTTACTTCATGGATTGGGGTCTCCAGCCAGGCCATCTTCTACATGCTAAAATCACCGAACGCCTTTGATGCAATATATGTCTTCCAAAAAGAACCCACTTGCTTGGGAAATATTTTTCTTCCTAGTTAGAGCTCTATTGTTTATTTTCCAATATCACTTTTTCCTACTTTCCTTGGATGTAATATTCAATTGTATTTATCCAAATGAAGATTATTTCTTTTTTTTTTGTGAATTGTTAAGTCATTTTGAGGCTGTAATGATTTGTTTGAGGAAGGTTTGTTATGAAACTGAGGATATAGAGTTTGTTTTATATTTTTCCTATGAATCTTCCACCCTTTTTTTTTTTTCTACAAAGAACTGGTATTAATGTATTATCATTGATTTCCTGGAAATTATTAATTTATTTCAAATATGAAAGCAAGGTATCTGGATCTAACAGTTGATGTAACAAACCAGTAATTAAAAGATAATATATTGAGAGATTTTATATAAAGTATTGATTTCTATGTGAGAGAGAGCACCGATCTTTAGCTTATGAAATACCATGGTAAAGGATCATTCATTAGTATATTTTCTGAGCCATAAATCCAAAATGTAGTGAAGGGAAAAAAGGTTCAATGTAAATGCCATGCTTGTAAGACATCATTAAGGAAAGGAGCAATGACTCACTTCAGTTTATTGTAAGAAACTGACCTGCAGTTTATTAAATTCAGGGGATTGTAGGTTTATGCTTTATGCATGGAAATGCTGAAATGCCATATCAATATGATGTTTTTGTAAAAGTAACTCCACTTCCCACTCTTCATATGTAGGACAAAATTAACATTTAAAGTCTTTAGGACAAGTGCATTTGTGCAAATCAAGTTGTTACTTATGCATTCTTCTCCTTTAAACCAGGTGTCAGTAGGATAAAGGAAAAACTCCTGAAGCTGACAAACTGCTGTTAACCAAAGATGTGGGAAAGAGAGACAGGTGTATACACATTAAAAATATATATATATATTTATACTTTAGAAAAAGGAAAAAAAACAGTCTTCAAGTTTTCATATAAAACAACATCTTGCATGCTTTGTGTTTGTTTTGCTCTAAAGCTTTCACCAGATTTACAGGTGAAAATGCCAATTCTGTTGCAAAACTGCACATTATGTGAACTTATAGGCAGCAACTTGTACTGCACCTTGGATATGAAATCAGCAATTCTTCAACCAATATTATGAAGTCTGGAGCTGCAGGGAGTCTACATTTTAATGAGGTCCAACCCCTTAGATACCTAGTTGCTTGACTTGTTATTCTCATGCAGCGTACTACAGGAATAACTGTCTCACAAGAACTGGAAATCTGATGGGACTTATTTAAAACAAAATTTTTATGCACTTAACAAAGAAAACCTTGATATTAGCAGATGAGATGTCAATAGACAGGAGAAATTCCAGTAAAAGTTTGTCTTTTTTTAATGTCTTATGTTCAAAAAGTATTTTTAAGATGTTATTTTTGTCTCAAAATACAATTTGTTGGCAAAATTCATAGTGCTAGGGCTAGTACTTGTATAGATTATGATAAAAGTTTCTTGCAGGCTCTTGAGAAATATTACTACTACTAGTGTACTCTGACTGTTCTAAAGAAGCAGTTAGGTCTATCACCCCTATTTTCACATAAGGGTAAATTCAAGACAGAAATTGAAATAACCAGCTAAAAAAATTAGGTCTGCCTTCCACTCCTCATCTTGTGGGGTGTCATAGAATCATCCAGGCTGGAAGGTACCTCTGAAGGCCATCTAGTCTGACCTCCCTGCAGTCACAGGGACACCCCCAACTCTTAGCAGGTTGCTCTTCTTAGACAGAAGTCTTTCCCTACAACTAGAATCCTAACTCCTCCCGCCAACCATTGGGAAACGTCACAGGATTTGAAAACAAGGGGTGTGGTAGTGACTACTCCTTCTAATATTCTCCTTTTCGCATATAGAAGCTTAAGTGTTCTTTTCATGTTCTGTCCCACGGTCTAATAAGCACTATCCATCCAAAGAAGAATTTTAGGTGTGAGAAAAGGAAAGTTCTTCTATGGTTTACACGTCTTTTCCTAAGTTTAATTTAATTTTCTCCTCCTTGTAGTAGTTTTCCTTTGTAAGGGTAGAAGGACCTGAAATGGTTTTCTATAATGTATTATTCATATACCAGCACATAATTGGACAGTTTATCTATAATGGATATAGTGAGTGTAGCCACATCCCAGACATTTTTTGGGCTTCAGATAATTTAATTTCCTGAGGCTTTGAAGTCTTTGTAGACAAAGTAATATAGACTTTTCACTATGTTACTGTATCTTTTATAAACTGTGGAGAAGGCAAGGCATGTTGATTTCAATAGTAATAGAAGAAATCGTGACATTCATTAAGTCCTTCACGTGTTTCGTCAATGAAAGAGAAAGATTTCTGAAAAGATGAAAGGGTGCTATCAGATTAGACTTGATATATTTGTGGGACCAAGAGCAGGCCATATGGGAATATGTAGTTTCTGACTAAGTATTGTGAGAGACTGGTACCCCGACAGATATAAAACTCTTGAACAAGAAGCATATTACTACAGGAGAAATGGTTATTCCTGAGAGTGGGGAAAAAAAAAGGCACAAATACAGCTGTCATGGGGACCTTAACCATACTGGTGGATGAACCAGTTTAAGCAGATGATGAGAAAATTTTAGATTTTCTAATCAAGACCTGAAAAAATTTGTCAAGGCGTAGAATAGGTCCAGAACCCAACCTGAGTAGTTTGTCTCTTAATACCAAAAGGAAATTACATGCTGTGGGAAAACACCTTGACAAATAAAAATTACCAGCACTCAGTTAAAGTCTCTTTACTCATGGATCTATCAGAAAGGAAATACGCAAGGTAATTCCCATAAAATTACAGGGGATCTGGAAATGACCTTGTTTTGTCCACATTTGAGAAGCAGATCCATGAGAGGTTCCTATTTAACCTTGTCTTCAAGGTCTAGTAGACAGTAATTCTAGCTTTTTGCTGGATGGGTAGTTGAATAACTTCACTTCGGGCAGTCCCTCCAGGCCTCGAGTATTATATTAGCTTTTTCTGACACTAGTGATCTGCTGGATGTGACAACCAAAATCAACTAACCGTTTAGCACTGCTACGAGACAGGCAATGGACAGATAAATATTATAATTGATATATTAGGAGGGATGTAAAGGATGTGGGATCTCACAGGCAGTTGGCAATAAACAGTGGTGCAGGGAGTTGTCAGTCAGCATTTGAACATGTTGTTTACCCAGTATGAAAAAGTTTTGATAGAACTCTGAGCCATGGGGTAAGCCTGATCTGAAGCAGAAATTCTCTCTGCCAGGGAGTCCCTACACCCTCGAGCTACTAGAAGGTACTCTGAAGGATCTAAGGAATCTCTTGTTACTATTTATCCAAAAGTAATACAACTTTGAAAACTATTTTGGTTTTGCAAGTAAAAGGGAAAATCCTTTAGTAATTCTAAAAATAAGATTAGTTCTATACTTAAAGAAATAGATATCAGGAACACTAGAAAGGCATCTATGTGTCCAAGTTGTAAAGAAATGGATTCTTAATGTGGGATGTGATATCAAAGGTTTAAAGTTACAAATATCAACAGGACTAGACAATTAGACAAACTTAATACAGAACATGAATATTATGGGCTGAAAAATATAGACATTATTAGTGGTCATCAAAATGTAATATATAGGTCATACCTGGAAGAAGCAATCTGATATCCAGCAGAATTCACTAGAGATTAAAAGTTCAGCTTCTGTGCTAGAGCAATATAATTCAATTTATTAAGAAAGTAGCCAGACAAGACCTTTCTTTCTGATTCATCCTACTGCTCACATAATACAAGATTATATTTTTGTTCCAATGTTTAACCCCTTTGACATTTAAAAAAGACATTTAACTGTGGGGAAGTGTTGTTTTTTTGTAATTTCTATGTTAGAAATATTGAGAGATATCAATGTCTATAAAAACTTATGGGGCATATAGATTGCTAAGAAAAAAAGCAAATCCTGATAGTTTTTGATTCAAATTAGCAGCCTTCAGCAACAGGGAAAAGGAATTTGCTAACTTCTCACTGCACTGCTACTAATGGATGCTAAATATCATGGGCAGCCCTCTAAGAATGCCATCCTAGTTTTTCTAGTTCAGCAGAGGAAAGAATAGAGATCTGCCAAAGATTTATACATTGACTGTAAAGTATGAAACTATCGTACTGAGAGGAGCATGGACAAACCTTCTCTTTGCGCTTCCTACCCCTCATCCTCATTCTTTATTATAGAGAAGGCAAGCAGATTGCATGCAAAGGTATACAGTACATTTTTAAATATTAAAAAGTAGCTGATAGCAAGGTATTCTCTCGAGAGTGTGAACCATAGTTCCGTCTTTTCACCATTCTTTTACCTTATTGGTTCAATCAATTCAAATTTAGAAACAAATTCATCTGCCAAAGGCCCATTCTTCTAATACATACATTACTTCTTCAATGAATAATATAACGAATAATAATACAGATACTATTAAAAACTATAAAATCAAGCGAAAGCCATAACTCTGCCTTAAAATTAGTGTCACTCCCCTAATAAATCTTTTGATTCTCATGCATTTTGACTTGTCAGGATAGTAAGTGTAGAGGTAGTATTCAAACTGTACACTACTGTTTACTGTAGTGAAACAACATATTAATGAAACAGAGGATAATTAGAGGAGAATGCTTTCCTCTTTGTACAGCATTTAAGACAAACATATTTTTGCAAGGTAGGGAAGCAAAAACGTAGATTAGTATGTGTTATGTTCATACAAGTCAAGAAACATTTTCCAACTAATTTATAATTATGAACGTTGTGTTTATATGGTTATTTCCACAAACAGGCTGTTTTATACTTCCACTATGAGTAGATGAGAAACATTTATGTTGAGATAGAAGCTGCAGAATATGTATTCTTGTCGTGGTTTCAGCCAAACTTACCAAAACCAGATTGACAGATGTCCTCCCCTCCCCCCTTTGGGAAAAAGAGGAGAGAGGNAAAGGGAATATACAGTATATACAAAACCGTATCAAGCTCGCAGGATGATGATCACGTCACCAGCAGGCTTTGGGAAAAGTCCCAGACTAGACCCAATGATGAACAGGAGCTGGATTCCAGATCTGAAGTAAGGAATACTCAGATCGGGATCAAAGGCAGACGAACAGGCAGGGTCCTCCTTGGACGTATGAAGGGGGAAAACAAAACCCTGCATGACAGTGGCTGGAAGAGAGAAGTGAGGATATACGAGACCAACAACTCTTCAGATACCAAGGCTGGTGAAGGAAGGAGGTGCTCCATGCATAAAAGCAGAGATTCTCCTGCAGTCTGTGGTGAGGACTATGTTAAGGCAGGCTGTCCCCCAGTAGTCCATGGACGTTAATGGTGGAGCAGACATCCACCAGCAGCTCATGGGGGACCCCAGACTGGAGCAGGTGGATGCCCAAAGGAGGGTGTTACCCCATGGAGAGCCCATGTTAGAGCCGTCTGCTCCTGAAAGGCTACATTATATTGTGTCAATTTGAATTTCTGTGTTTTAAAATGGGTCAGGCTAAATACCGAAAATGGTTCCTTAACTCTAAAGATTAATCTTCCCCTTTCATTCTGCATGTCCTTGAAGCAGTGTGCCAAAGTTTCCTCCCCATTTTGGAAAGGAAATAGTTATGGATGAAAGAATTATCTACGGTGATTTAGGACACAGACCACGTGAAACGGGAACAAAAGAGTGTGCCGGTGGGACGGCAGATGCAGAATTTTCTTATCCTCTCTTATTCCGATAAAACAGCTCCAAAAAAAGAATTTGTGAGAATTACTTGACAACTCTGCCAGACTCCAGGCCCAGCTCTGACACATGGCCTGCTTGGTTGAGGGAAGTATCCAGATGGGGACTGGGGACTTTTTGGGTAGGGAAAAGGGGATGGAGACAGCGTTGTGTTTGGCAGCGACTAGAAGTGTTATAAGAACAGCAGTACTGTTGACTGATAAAGATTGGTGGTGTTATTCAAAAGAGATATGAGGGAGGGATGCCCATGTGTAAGGAGCTAAATCTGATACTTCATGATTCCATGTGAAATTAAAGAGCATGAGGAAGAAGTGTTCCTAGAAGGAATTGAATAACACTTGGAATCACAGAGCACCAGCGACGTGTTCTGCCAGTTTTATTTTACTGGCTTGGAAAGTGAGATGATTTAGATATTTAGTATCCAACAAGGTTTTATTGTGTGGACAGAAAGTGCGAAAACATAGAATAGCCCACAATGTCTGTAAACCAGCAGACATCACAGCCTGCCAGCTGTTCAGATTATTTTTTGCTAGTTTAGCACATTTTAAAACTGCCACAGGTCATAAAATCTTCTGACCAAGGAGGTACTTAGTATTAAAGGTGTGCCAGGAGAGGAAGAAATAACAAAATATACTGAATTTTCAGAATTATGGTACTATATACAGTTAATATTTGCAAAAACATCAACATTATCATGGGAAATGTGGAATATAAGTAAAAGTAGCATCAATATTTATAATTACTATGATGTAACTTAAGTCTGTTTAAAATTTTTGGATCTGAATTTTTACCCTCCTGTAATAGCATAAACTCCTTACTCATTTCGGGTGATAATAAGTAAGGCTCTTCACAGAAATTAAAATTACTGAATTAGTCAACATTCCTAGTTGGTTACAAACTAGGACTGTCTAGTCCTACAGACTGAAATATCTTATTTCATCCTAGATAAATAAATCCTATCAAAGCATCACATTGTTTATTTGGTTGGGTTTTGGATTTTTGGGGGTTTCTTTTTTTAGTGTGGGTTTTTTTTTTTGTTTTGTTTTTGGTTTTTTTTTTTTATTTTTTTTTGTTTTTTTCATTTTTATTTCTATAATTCAGAAATCCAAAAATAAGATAAATTGAGGTTCCACTATTGAAATACTCAAAGTCCATTGCATTTTGATATGAACTCTGTACGGACATTTATTTAACTGAATTTATTATTTATTATTTATTTGAACTCTTCTCTCTTTGACGATTCTCTGCCACTTATAGCAAGTACTCAGTATGCCTTATGGAAAGAAAGATTATCTTAACTTTGATTACAAATGGTTAAATTTACATGCAAAACAATAAGCAACAGAATTATGCTGCTCTTTTATACCTTTCAGCTACTATAATCACATTAACCCCTATTTATAATAAATGACAATGCAATATAATATAAATAAAAACACAATATAATCTGCTATGAAAAATTAAAGCTCTGAAGCTCCTACTGATAGATAAAAAAGTGTTTCTAGAAATAAATTTTTAGTGTTTAGTAGGGTCATAATTTATATATCATACTCAGTACAACCTTTTTTTTTTTTTTTTGAGGAGCAGCGTTATTGGTTTTTTTCTCAATTAAGTCCCTTTTACTACTAAGGAATATAAAACATCAGACTTCCCAGAACACCCATGGTATTGAAGTTAGATAAATTTAAAAAGTATTAAGGAGTATCCAGCCATTTAATTTCTCTTTGTCAGGAAATCTTCGACAGACATCAACACTCTGGTAAAACTCTTACAACTGCTTTTATTTCATTAGTATGTTAATTGAAGCTCTTTTTATAAGTTTCTTTTTTAAGGTCTGTTTTACATTTGAAGATGATTTCTACGAAAATGTTATTCAAGCATGAGGTGGAAACATTACTGACAATTTTCTTCTGTGATCTTCTGCATTTTTTAATCAGTGAATTAGAATTCAGCAGTTGCTCTAATGGAAATGTATGCAGTAGTTTACAAAAGCTGCTTCAAATATTTGTTCAGCACTGAAATCAGATCCAGTGATGCTGGAGAAGATGCAGAAGAGAACTGTTGCTGTCTTTGATTCTTTGTTTTACTTTTTCAAAGGCAGACAAACAAAAGATGTATTTTCACATGGAAATAAGTAGGAAAAACAATCAGCAACGACGCAATAGCTATGTGGCAGATTAAAATTAAGAATAAGGAATAAACAGCTGGCCCTGTGAGTTGAAAGTAAGACTGATTTCTAAAGTGAAGAATCCCTTTGACAGTGCTCAGAGAATTCTGACCTTGCACTTTGTGAGAAATTAAGAAACTATTGCAGTGTGGTGGTTTTTTTCTTTCAGCCTTAATTTGCCCACATCAACCCTTCAAAAGTACATCTGAATGTTCTGGCAAGAGACAGGGTTTTTCCGAAGCTGACCAAAGAAAACCAAAATTCAATGGTTTCAGTGACCCTGGAGTTCGTTCTAAGGTCTTGTTCAGGGCTACTTCCCATCTGAATTTGAGATGATCTGCAAAGATAAGTAACCATATAAAAATAGCACAGCAAGAAAAGTTTGGGTTTTTTTATAAAGAACATTACAAATTTTTTTTTTAAATTCAAAAGATGGCTTTGTTGTCTAAAACACACAAAACACATAATGAACTGTCATTAGTTGCTTGGCAACAATATGTTTGATGTTCTTCTGTTGAATTTCATATTTCATATTGATGTATTAATTAAAAAAAAAATCAGACTCTGAAAGAGAGTCCTGAGAGAGGACTTTTTTAGACCACACTTGACTGCTTTAATTGAAAAAAAAAACCCTTTAATAATACTGGAGATTTGTCAAGAGCTGTTATTAAATCAGAAGACAAAAAGGTATGTAATCCCCAGCGACACATAATATTATTTAGGTACCATTAGCATTGAGTGTTTTTATTTTTAATAGTTTTTTTTCAAACTGTTTATTCTTTGAAAAAGAAAGGGGGAGGCGGTTGCCATTCTGTACTTGAGTAGAAGAGCTGCAGCAGTGAAAATGTTCTACAACAGCTGAACGAACAGTTAGTTCTCTGCTACAGGTTTGAAATCTGCAGGTTTTTTTTCCCCTCCGATATAGCCTTGAATCCAGGTAAATTGTTTTTATTTTGTATGGATTGTATATTATGTATTTATGAGCATTGCCATTGCTCATAGCAGGCTACAGGTGGTGTACGGAGTTCGCAAGGCTTTCAGGATGAAGACTTGCCAGCCTTGTACTGTTTGAACTTGTCTTTTATTTTCTGTAATAACTAAATCTTGACTCACGGTAATTCTACAATCAGATCATTAAGATGTCAATTACGTTAATTATCAATTCTTTTCTTCATTCTTTTTTAACCATAACAATATTTTGAGGATAACACTGAAGCATAATTTTGCACAGCACCTTCTGTCACTGGTGAAATAGAAACAGTTCAATCTCCCACAATTAGAGTTCATTCCACTTTTGTGGAATACTTAAATATTCAGACTGCCAAAATAAAGTAGATTCTGAAAAAAGCCATTCTGAAAAAGCCTCTTTACCACTATCATGCCTCTACACGTGTCTTGCTGGGTAACAGCAGATTCTCCATAGCCTCTTTTTCTAGAGTTTCTTAGCTTCATCCTTAATTATTAAAATAAATAAATAAATAAATAAGTTGAAGCCTGTAATTCCAATCATTCTAAAATGTCTGTGTTGCTTGCACATGTTCATCATAAAAAATGGGATGCATAATAGGATAACAGTAATTAATTGAATAAGTGGTGATTTTTTTTCTACCATAAAAGGTTATCTAGAGTGTGACCTATGGCTTGCTCTTTGCAAGGTTTTTAAACTATGAATTTACCTGAGAACTGATTGTACACGATTTCATTCATACTGACAATTACATTGAAAAGAAAAGTTCATCCCTCTCTTGGTGGTAAACATGTTTAGCCAAGAGTGAGTTCTGAAAAGGCAAGAATAGTATCAATAAAAAAAAATAAAAAATAAATCAGCCACTTTGTCAGAGCATTGTTTTAGACTAGACCCCAGGACAAAGCCACACAGAGAACAGCAAAAGCTGACTCAGAGTGTTTGGAACGAGGGTGGCATCTGACTCCAAGCACAAAAATAAATATGTGTTGTGTAGCTATTCTCTGCAGCTGCAAAACTTGCACAACTTCTAGAGCATCCACACTACCATTTAGCCTGTTCTGTACCGTTTTATTTTTTGTCTGCACCGATTTAAGCTAGATTGAAAAGATTTTGAATTTTGGTGCCCTGCAGTGATGGAATAAAACTCCTGAAAATTGAGCTATGCTGGTTTGAACTGTGGCTAAAAGATTACCCAGAGAGATATGTGCTGAAACTGATGGAACTACAACCCTGGTTGAAATGTGGAAGAGTTAACATCTAGTTAACTCTATAAAGTTAACTTTAGTTTAGTTTAGATACGATTTAATTATGGTTTTTTGGTCAGAGTTAGGTTGCCAGTTGGAATGGATGATCTGAAAGGTCCCTTCCAACCTAGGCAATTCCATGATTCTGTAATGCTGGAAGGAAATATTGGAAATGTGGGAGTGGATGCTGTCTGGGAGCAGCCCGTTCTGTACGACTGCTCAGTTGCACTGCATCAGGGATCACACGGGGATGCTGAGGAAGGCACCAGGAAAGAGCTACGATGGCCCAAGCGCTGAGGGAACCACTGAAGCTGAAATCTCATGTTAGACCAGGTGGAGACTCCATTAACACAACTTTAATTTAATAGCTGTTATCATCACCCCAATTGTTCATAAATAATGAACTTGAAATGTAGGCAAAAAGAATGAGATGTTTCATTACAGCCTGATGACTATTTTAAGGCAAGGAAAGCTACTACAATTAATATTTCTGTCCGTGTGTTATATTTTACCAATATTTAGTGTATTTCCATCAGTTGTCTACCTCAAGTTTTAATTCCACTAGTCTTTATTTTTCTCTTCAAAATAGCTGTCACAGAATCTCACCATTTTTCCACAGCTAAACGTTATACAATAATGTTTTTAGTAAGTGGCAAAGGTCAATACTATTTACCGGTTCTAAAATTTGTAAAGCTAGAACATATAGGAAGAAACCACCGATAACTGCAAATCACAGAGATTTATGAGAAATAAATATTAAAAGTAGCTGTAACTGTAGAAAAGTCTGCATTGAAAAATTTCTGTACTATATAAATTAGGGAGAATCTGAAGATTGCATCAAGGCTTCTTTTGGCTTCTCAGATGCAAACATGAAATAAGGTTTTCTTTTCAGAATCTACTTTTTTTTCTTTTCTTTTATATCTAGTGATAGACAAGCTGAATAGCATGAGGGATATGCTGCTGCAGTACATGTAATCAAATTACATAAGACTGAGGCATTATAGGAGAAAGCAACAAAAATAAACAGGAAGATGGAGTTAAACTTGAAGTGAAGACTGACAAGAAGTTTGGGGGCACTTTTTTTCCGACAGTGATTATCCATCTTTTCAGAACAGAACTGCAGCTTGACTATTTGATCCTGATAGCTGTATTGTCCTTTTTCCTCTATAATTTCTTAAACCTCCTCTTTTGTGCTACAGATCCACATAAAATGACTGGATGCCCTACAAACCAACATATAAGCAATGGTGTTTATTTTTCTTTATTTTATGTTAGCAAAGAACACTGCACAGATGGTTTGTAAGGTCCAATTAATAAAATATGACAAAGTGTGAACTCTTATGTAAGAATTCATGCCTCCGTGAATTTTTTGCGCTGTGAAAGTTTTTTTGCTAAATCAAGGTTTCCTGAAATTTTTTGCTGCAATATTTATTTTAAAATAATGGGTTTCTTTTAGCATGCAGTGTCTGATATAGCCAAAGCAAACGCCTCTCCTGATTTTAATGTGTTTTGGACCAGCAAATTCCTTTATACTTTTAAGGTATATCTGAAATAAGTTAAAGTTACATCTAGACAGCAAGAGTTGGCCCAAAACTGATAGCTTTGGCTTTGTTTGTTCATATGCTTAACAGACTTTACCTGCTTTGGAAAACAAAATGCTTTGTCACATATAAAAATAGTTGTTTTGAATAATTTTTCATTTTACTGGCATTCATATTCAGCACTTTGCCTCAGTAATAAATGGCTTTTTATTCAAAATGAGTAAACTCTGAATAAGAATTCTTCAAGTGTACAAACTTCCAATGAGCTTGTCTGTTTCTTTTTATCATAAGGTTTTGAAGCTTCTCACCTTTATCAGACTCCTTTTAACTTCCTTTGAGAGGATGTTTGACCAAATGTCATTTACTATTTAAATGTTGGTACACTACAAGATTCTTTGATCTCCCCCAGCATGACAAATTTTTATGTAGAGGGTTGTCAGAAAAAATAATCAGAACCCATGTTACTTATGCCACAATTTTGTTTTGGGAAATTAAGGACATCTTGAAATCCTAAGAGAGGAGCAGATCCAGGCAAAATAATGGAATACCAGAATTTTGAGGTGAATATCGTGTTACCAAAATGGTTGGATTACTGATCTCAATGTATGATGGAGGAGGTAAAAAGTGCTCTTATAGCCTATAAAGACATTAAGGTTTAAGTCAATTTTCTTATTACCTGCAAATGTCACAAGGAGCTGAAAAAATTTTAAGTGAAAGGTGAAAGAGAAGTCTGAATAAAGATATCTTACGTCAGCAGCCACGGAAATGAGCAGTGACGTAACAAAGGTCGCATTAAATGAGTAGCAGTTTTAAGCCTTACTCCGATTTAGTGCCAGAGACCTAGAAGACATTACGTATCAAGACAAGGATCTCAGCCATGTACTAGCAAGGAGCTCCTTCCAATAACGTGGTGGCAGTACTGAGAGTTTTTAAAAAAGAAAAAAAAAGAAGCTTACATTGCATGTTAGAAACTCGGTTTGGGGTCTGATAATTTGTTCAAACTCACATCATGTTGCACATGGAATATTTATCAGGGAAAACTTAAAAAGCACATACTTCAGAAACAAATGTTTTCTTCCCTGACTGCACCTTATGTAATCATTTATGCCAAGAACCAGCAAAGCACTTTAGCATCTGTTTAATGTCAACGATACAGAGCTACTGGACACAGTATGTTTAAAATGTTCGCTATCTTCTGTAAAATTACTGTAAAATGTAAATAACATTGCTAGCTGAACAAGAAATGGTCATGTAACAAAGCAACAGTTCTTGGATTATTCAATGAGATAAAACTGTACCGTCATATGACATTGCCCGAGTGTTTACACAAAGAGTTGTAGAAAAGACAACACTGCCTGAGAGCTCTCTCAGTTGAATAAAACACCACATGAACTTTAAACAGTAGATTCATGATTCTTTGAATTCTTGGTTGGCATAAAAATTCCAAATATTTTCAACTGACTCAGTTGTGTGGTCAGAACAATTAATAGTTGGACACAACAGGCTGAGAGATTCAGGGTTGCTCAGCCAGCAGAAAAGAAGGCTCTGGGAAGACCTTATAACAGCCTTCCAGTACCTAGAGGAGGCTAGAGGAGAGATGGGGAGAGACAGTAGATCAGGGAATGGTATGATAGGATGAGGAGGAATGGTTTTAAGCTGAAAAGGGGGAGATATACATTAGCTGTTAGGAAGAAATTCCTTACTGTGAGGGTGGTGAGGCACTAGAACAGGTTGTCCAGAGAAGTTGTGGCTGCTCCATCCCTGGAGGTGTTGAAGACCAGATTGGATGGGGCTTTGAGCAAACCTGGTCTGGTGGGAGGTGTCCCTGTCCATGGCAGGGGGGTTGGAACTTGGTCTTTAAGGTCCTTTCCAACTCTAACTATTCTACGATATTATGATTCTGTGACTTCAGACTCACAGTTACAAATCTGAAGTAAAGAGAAACAAAATCACACTTGTAAAGAGCCAAGCTGTGGAAGCATTTCAAATTCTAGACTTTTTTTCTAAGCTCAGAGACTTGTAACAATCCATAGTCTCTACTGTGCATCTTAAAACTGGCATACTGCCAACTATTTGAGAATTGTAGAGAATGCTGCTAGTCATGGGAACATCAGTTTAAGACAATTCTGATTTTAGTATCTTCTTGACATTAACACCTCACTGAACATTCCACTGAAACTGACTGGGCATTACTTTTTGCCACCACCCATTCTAGCAAAAGACAAAGGCAACATTCCAACACATGACCTTGGATACTTTGGAATGATGTCAGACTACTTGGAATGCTGTCTCTTGTAAAATCTGTTTCTTAGGATTAATTCTGATCCCTTTCCTTTCATTAGAGCTAACTGTTAAGCTACTATTGCTTAGTAAGATCAAGAGTAGCCATTACCATTCTTTTTTTTTTTAAAAAAAAAAAAAAAGAAAAGTTAGTTTCATATAGTCTGCAATTTCTCTGTGATATTAATGTGGAAAAATATTAAAATTCATAAAGGATTATTCAGTCATTTTTTGAATAAATTAAGTTCAACTGTGTTTCCATAAATTACGATGCATTATTTATTTTATACAAGTTTGTCAAATTTACTCTGAATAATTTACTCCTCTCACAGTATTTTCCATATTTAGTGTTTCATTAAGTATAAATCAATATGTACATTTATATCTGAAATAGGAGCAGAGCTTTTGCACTGAGGACTGTTTTGAATGACACCTGCATGCATAATAGCAAAGAATAACAGTTCAGTAAAATGTTGATTCTGTGGTTAAATAAGAAGTGCTCTCCATTCTTATAAAGGGAAGGATCCTGAGGAAAATATTCTCAGTTTAAGTTCTGTCTGTCCAAGGTTGTACCATGAAACTTGTATTCACAACTTTGTTCCAAGTGTTTCAACCTTTAATAATCTTTAATAATGTTCCCCTATATGGAAAAATCCTGCCTCCTTATCTTCTTCTTCCTGTCATTAGCACATCCTCCTTAATATACTCAGATTTTCACTAAGTCCTTCAGAACATGACTGACCTGGAAGATGCGTTCCATCCTTTCACCTTCTGTTTGCCAGGTATTTTCTTTATTTCTTCCCAGATTATTTCTATTTGCAATATATATCTTATTCATTCATGTTTTCTTGGGGTTTTTGTTCATTTCTACAGCATTTAATTATTTTTTTTTCCATCAAGCCCGTGTCTCAACTTCTTCTTTCACAGATGCCATTCCAGATAACTTCTCCCACTCACCAGTAGTTAGTCAACTGTTGACTTCTTAAGTTTTCATCTGAAGGTATCTGTGTTGGATGTAGAACCCCTTCTTCTATCTTGAGGTAGCTTTCTTCTGAGACGTTTGCCATCTCCTTCTTCTGTCAATACAAGTATCTATAGTTCATATTTGTCTCCACCACATCAACTAGATAAAAGCTCTTCAGTCTCTGCTTCTTTCTTCAGTGCAAATCAGTTCTTACATCCTGATAGAGACTAGTTTCCCTTCTATCAAGAGCCATTGTTTTTTCCTTGATAATTTGCTCTTCTCCTAAATTTCTAAGTTCTTGTCCCAATTCCTCAGTGCCTTTATCCCTTATCCTACAGAATACAAACTATGATTGTAAATTTGACAAGTTGTTAAGCTTTATCTCTGCATATCTAGATCATCTGGTGAAACCACTATGACAAAGTCTCTTTTTGGAGATCCTGTTTACGCATGCTGATTCATGAAAGTCATTCAAAGTACAGTTACATGCTTAGCTTACCAGAATCACTGCTGGCTTAGCACGGTCATATATCAAACACTTCATGTAGGCAAGGGCCTTGGAGATGACACACTGTATTCCAGTATGCATTTAGTCAGCTACTTGCTTTTCCTGTGGATAGCCAGTTGCAATCCCTGGAAAATTTGAATTTGGGTTGAAGATCCCTGCTGCTTCTACGTTCTGCTTTCAAGGTCATTAGTGGTTGTAGGAAGCAGCTATATCTGGCCTGTCACTGGTTGTTTGTAGCCTTCTGTTTACATAGCAATGTTACCACATGTCCAGAATTTTATGGATGATGTTTTAGGTTTAACATGAGAGGGCTAGGAAAAAGATATATTTTTTGCCTTAAAATTCACTAAGCTTATACGTCAACACTCTGCCTTTAGCTTGGACATAATGTCGGTCGTTTTGATGGAATTCACAAATGGTAACGGCTGCATTACCAGATGCATTGACAAAGTGACTTGGTTCGTGAGAGAAAATGTTGCAGAACCACACAACTTCAGCCTAGAAAAAGTGCCGTTTCTGGAGATGTGTGATGGGATCTTTCATTATGTCACACCAGAAAATGAGCATTTCTGCTGTACCACACTCAAAATCTCGTTATGGGCAAAAAGAATATAACATGTATGAAGTCAAAAATTTACTGTTAGCCTAATCTTAACAGTCCATTCAAAACACAGCAGATAAATTATCTAATTACAATAATACTAAAACTCATGGTCTCATGAACAGTACATCTAAAATAACTATAGAAGAAGCTGACATCTATCCACCTAGTATGATATTATGTTATGGCTTCCAGAGGGCCTCTGGGTGCTAAAGTTGATGAACTTTCTCCAAAAAAAAAAAAAAAGGGAGGGAAATAAAAAGAAGTTGTCAATAGTCTGACCTTTTGGATGGGAAGATCTTTTGAAGGAAGATCCTACTGAGGTTCTCAGAAAGCCTCGTCATAAACCCTCCTCTCCATTTTGAGAAGACTGAAATTGTTGACCTGAGGACCCAGAAGAACACTGGAAGGATTTTGTAAAATAATTTTAACAGTATTTTCAATTATGCTTTTTTTTTTTTTGTCAGAGTATTTTGACTATTAGTTTGTTAAAACACTGATTGGACAACAGGAGTAATGAGAGGTCCCTTTCAGCCATATTTTGACTGTGGCAGCTGTATGTTAGAGAAATATGTGGTTGGCCATATGGTCAATGTCTCTTAGGTTCAGACGTGAGATTAATTTTGCAGACAGGAGCCTGTTTTCCTGGTAGCTAAATCTCATTACATAAGCTGTTCAGAGAGAAAATTAAAGTCTATGATCCACATTTTTAGAAAAGTGAAAAAGACATTTAGGTACATGTTCTGTACCTAGGGAGTTGCTGAGTTCTTTCCCAATTAGAAAGGCTTAACAGCAAATACCGCAATAAAGTTGCTTTAACGATAAGGTGTGAAGAGAGGGAGAAAAGCAGAGAGCAAGTAAATCCCTTCAGATGCTGGGAATCCTGCTGTCATGCAGTTTTGATGGGCCTCTAGTGGACAGTCACGGGATGCTGTGCTGATTCTATCCATGGAGAGGTTCACCCTATACAGTGGCTTCTTGTATCAGGTGCAAAAAAGATAACTACATGTCAGTGGGTAAGAATGTTATCTTTTTCCTAGCCTAACAGAACACATCCAGCTACCTGTACCTAGGATCTGTATCCGGGTGTAACCTAAATCCAGGGTATTCCAGCACATTTCCCTTGCAGTTATTTTATACATAAAATAACTTATGATAATATATGGGCTTTGCAAGCTGTAAGTACAAGGGTCAATAGAGTGAACATGGCTTGCCCAAGATTTCTAAGTCCTTGAATAAAAGGTCTTCTGCAAGACTCCTGATACAGTACAACATTTTAACAGAGCAAGGTGTAGGGACCAGCAGAGAGCCATAAGGAAAATTCCATGGGGTGGCTACAAAACAACTTTTACACACGCTAGTATAGCCCTTCTCTGACAAACTGTGAAACAACACAGAAGTTTTAGTCAAGATCATTGATCTGAAGCATCTGATTGCTTCTAGTTTTGATCTGGTACCCATGCTATTCTTGGCCCAATAAACTGGTTACTGTCTCTTATCAAACTACAGACAGAGCGTGCTTGTTCTAGCACTTTATCTCACCTAGAGTCATCCTATTATACTCCCAATTTCTAGCTGTTAGCCTTTCCCATTGATAGTATAATCTCCAATCTCCTCTGCTCAAAATCATTTGAAAGTCCTTCACTTTAGAACTCTCTGACCTATTATAGCTGGAACTTTGTTTTCTCTCTGCTCCTAAAGGCTAGTTCCTCTTCGTCTTTTGTCTGTAAAAGCTGGGAGGAGGAATAAGAGAAGAATGAAAAGCCACAGCTGAGTCTTCACTTATCCAAACATAATTAATACTAGCTTTCCTGGAACCTGAATACATGTGTACTAAAATGCTATTAACTAACAAATGTGTAAGTATTCCATAGGACTAGAAACAATTTTACCAAACTATGTGACTGGCGTCATCTCCAAAGGACATTTCAGGCCAGTTCTTTTTGCTGAAGCAAAGCAGTTGCCTCGTGCAATGGATTCTGCACTGCAGAGACAGTAAAGGTCAGAATCAGAATTTAAATACAATACTGTTTGTATACTTTCTGCTTTTTGCTATTCAAAGAAATGGGATTTTTTTTTCCTCAGACCATTTATTGACACCTGCAAAGCTTTTCAAACTTTCACAGTGTTTTCTTTTAGATAGTTCACATTAGTGAACTGGTGATGTCTGAAGCCATATGGGATCCTACAAAGGTGCTAATTAAAACTAATTGTTCCATGAATAATTAATGTTTACCCTGAATTCTGCACATCCTTGTTACTAGGGAGATACAAAAACAGTGTCTGTGGTTAAGTCAAGTTACACTTTCTACACTTTGAAATTATAAATAGTGGCTTCCTGTTAAGTCTGTGACAAAATTTACTTTTATTTTGAAACAAAAAATGTGAGATGCAGGTCATTAAGCTTTAAAATTTATAAATAGGAATTCAGGTAAATAAGCAAATTCAATTTCATGCATTTACTTTAGTCTAAGTGTATTTCAAAAATGTATGATGCAAACTGCTGGGTTTTGCTTTTTTTTTTTTTTATAATTTGATACTGTTGCTGAAGTTCCTGTGATTGAACATGTCACTTCGTAGAATAGGAAGAAAAGAATAATAATGAGACAGATCACCTGCACCTAAGTATTTTAGCAGCGTTGAGCAATTTCCTGCTGACAGTGCTAAGGTAACCCTGAGACTGATAGAGCTTTGACTGCTGAAAATGTCTATCAAACACAATTCTCATAGGCTAAGATGAAATTTATTTGATTTTTTCTTGGACTTGTAGTCCACACTGCCCTCATACGCAGCTTATATGACCTTAAGCTCCTTTATTTTACCCAACGAGAACGGATTTTAAAAATTAATAGAAACGCAAGTAAAAGATTTTTGGAATTGTGAGATATTCATGTAGGATAAAAAATATTCTTGGAGCAGCTATGGATCTACTTTCTCTCCTTTAGTTTTGACAGTACGTCTCATTGCAAGAAGAATTAGGAAGATGCACCTTCAAGTTAAAAGCACCAAAGAAAACAAGTTTCTGAATGGTTTTAAAGGCAAAAAAGCAAAACCCTTTGGGCTTACAGTCAGCACTGGACTTTGTAGCAACCTTGTGTCCCTTTTACCACTCTCATGGGAAGTCCCTTATAAGAACCCTTTATTCTGCTATTTCATAACAGTATGAATAATTCCTAGTCCATACAATTTTTGAGACTTTCCTCAAATTTGTCTATAAAATTTGCTTGTTTTGCAAAGCTTACTTGTTTCCATAACTCTTCGTGTTTCCATAACTCTATTACTCTCATATCTTTGTACGTGACAGTAAAAGGGAAAAAGACCAGGGAACATCCACAAAATCACTCACATTCACTTCAAGCAAATCCACATCTGTTCCCGTGGGAATGATAAATGAACAGGGGCTTCATCAGTCCACACCTGAATTGCTTCCAGCTGCTCCTTAACAGCTTAGGTTGCCATATCTTTCCACTGAGTTTCAGCATCAGATTTCCAACCCATATGTCTAGGATTTATTTTGCTCTTCAATCATATCGGTGGCTTTCTTTTCTTTTTGTATACAGGCTATGGATGCCAGTTTATATTATAGAGATACACACAACAAATCTCACTATTCCTGTTTACTCCTATGAACTCTATTTAGTGGGCTGACAAGTTTTTTGCACCTATTTTTCAAAGCCTTGAATACTGCAGTATCCCTTTTTGCCACATAGACTAATTAAACATCAATTTCTATTTTAATTTCTGGACCTTTTTTTACAGAACTCATCCCCTGTTATGTGAATAGATATTAATTGATCATAATTTTTTAGTTATAATAAGAGACATTCATCTACAGATATGATGCAGATTTTTCTAGAAGTCCCGATGAAAAAGTATGATGATCCAAAAAGCAAAAAGTTTAATTTTTTTTTGAGGTTTTATTTTCTTATAGTGAATTTCAGGTTTTGTTGGTACAAGGGTGTTTTTTCTACCTCATAAAATGCTCGATAATGTCTAAAAATACAAAACTTCTGCACACAATCCTTCCATCAACTAGGACTACAATCTCTGACAGTCATTACTTTGGCGCATTCAAGCACTTGTAATATGACAAAAAATAGTAAAGGGAAGAATATACTGAAACAGAAATAAGTTCCTTTTAAGCAATTAATTGCACTTAATTTCTATAGCTTAATGCCTATTGCATTCTACTGACTGTAATAAGCACAGACTCATTTGCACGTTATAAATACTTTGATATCAGGCTGGAATGAGCATAATAAGACAAGTGTGTGCCTGGAACTGAGTATATGATGATTACTTTGCCAATATATATACTAGATAATAACCTAATACCTAATAAATACCTAATAAACTGCAACTCCTCTGCTCCTTTTTATCCTTGAGAATCCACAGCCTTTTTTTGAATCTATGTTTGAATGGATTCTAAGCTTCTATGGAGGATAAAAAATATACAGACAGGCAAAGCAATCATATACGACTTGTAAAAACACAGGATGCTTTATAGACAGATAGAATGCTTTATATAAGATGACAGAATGGAGTTCTTATTTCAAAATGCAATTCAAATTTTGAGACAAAAATGATATCTGATTTCACTTATATGTACTTTATTCTTCCCAGACTTTCTTAATAGATCATTTGTTTTACAGTCTTTAAATATCAGTGCAAAAATGTTTAACAGAACTTAATTCAATTCCCCATTAAATTTACATGATTATATAACCTCAAATAAATGTGACTGAGGTTCTTCTTTTGGGCAATATATGCACACCATGAATATACCTGACCTTTATATTATGTTATGAACCACATTGTACTATTGGATATAACTAATAAATGGTAAGATGAATTTTAATATATTCCATTTCCACTTTCACATTAAGTAACAGCACTAGGATATTTTCCATGCTGTGAGCAAATTTATAAACTATAAAGACATGGTGGCTGACCATAAATGAATGTATTACCTTGAATTTGCTCTTAATAAATGCTTTAACTTGGTCAGCCCTGAATTGGTTAGGCAGTTGGACTAGACGATTGTTGTATGTCCCTTCCAAAGTTCTATTAGTCTTTTTAGGTCATTACTTTGTAACAGATGTTGTGGTTTCTAACATTCATTTCCAGTTGATGGTGAATCTATCCACTTATTTTCAGCAGTTACCGTGTAGTCTGTTTTTTTTTACAGGCTGAAAGGAAAAGGGACACAAAGTAGATGGCACGTAAATAGGAGAAGATTGCTTTTCTATGTGTATAAACCACAGGTAGCTGAGCAAGGGCAAGGTTTTCTTACTAGTTCTCTGATTAAGTAATTTTTGACTCCAAGAAAGCAAGTTGCCAAAACCAAAATAGCCATGTTAGTGGGATTGTGTGAAAATTTCTGTGAAGCATCCTCCCAGAAGGCAATTTTGGATTAACAAATAAATGCTTCTATATGTAAATTTATAATCTGATCTGGAACCTGAATTTCTAAGAATTTATTGTTCCCCAACCCTTCACAGTTTTATCTAGACCCCTTTTACATGTAATTCCATTTTTGAATAAAAGCTTCAGAAAGACTATTCTTTAGTGCTGTAACAGTGACCATAATTATTTCATTCTTTCTCTTATTAAAATTAATTATAAGCACCTATTGTTTGAGTCTCCTAAAAAGACACAGTGGTCATTAAACAAGAAAACTCTGTCTCCAGCAAATAATAGCTAGGTCTTCAAAATGTTGACTAGCTTAACACAAAGTTTAGTTGACATTTTTGCAAGGCTGTTTTTCCGTCATCATGTGTATTCATGCCATAGTGATTTCTTTATAGCACTGTAAAATACTAAAAAATACTCTGAGTGAAGTATTAGTCTATAATTATCAATTCCAGGAACAAGAACTCTGAAGAATCAACAACTCTTGTACCTTTGATATCTTTGTATATGTTTCTGCCTTCATGTGGCAGATATCCTAGAGAAGATAAACGATCATAAGGTATGCATTTGTCATGACTCCCCTAACTTGACATCCATGGAACACTTGTTCAAAGCTATTATTACAAATACCTTATCGTGGATAAAATCAAATTTGCACTGTGTAACACATGATACAATTAGTGAAATCATACAATTATGACCTTATATTAAGTTTCAGATGTCCATAGCCACTTGCATTTTATTAATATTTAGACTAATACTTTTAACACACAAAGGTTGCTGAATTTTAATCTGGAACTTATTTTTCTACCATATTCTCATCACGTTACTCTAGTTAACAAGTTTTTTTCTATTCACAGACTTTCCCTCTGTATAAAAGTTAAACCAGCTATTTGTTTTTTTTTGTTGTACATTTTTAATGTCCCATCTTGATGTCTGAATTATGTAAGCACTCCGAGGACCATAGTTTGCATGATGAACTAATCATTCTTTAATTTGTATTGTATTTTAATATGACAGCCATTTTTACCATGTAATATTTTCTCACCAAGACCTCTATTTAGAAACCAATTTATGTTAAGATTGAAGTTAATAATCCACAGTCTATGCTAAGATTAATTTTACTTGTAAAAAGTATTGGTATACAGCATTGCAGCTTTATTGGTTTTGATATCACATGAGTTCACACAAGCAGTGACTTTCCTAGACCCACAGTCCATACCATGAACTGTGTTATCTATAATTCTGGAAAAAACATAATTGATAAATAGAACCACATCTAATTTAGATAAGATTACCTATTTTATACAGGACTTTAATTTTTCTGTCTCTCTGGATATTAACTGTTTCAACAAAGCTAACCCTTAAACAACAAGTTTGGCATGTCCAGCAATTAAACATTTCTGTGAAGAACGAGCACTGTCCTGCCCATGTTATTCTTTTTTTCATAAATTTTAATTCGCATAGCCATTTCCTTTCAATATATTTGATCTTGGATATTTTGAACGGTTTTGAAGTTGCTTTGTGAGCTGTTTATTAGTTTATTTTTCAGATATTCTATTTAACAGAAGCATAGCTTGTATTCTTCCATTTATTAGAATTCAAAAGAATAAACTGCTATATTTTGTGTCCACATGGCCATCCTTCAGCAATTCCAGAACAGTTCTTACAACATCTCTTGTAAATTGGAAATAAAGTTACAAAAAGACCTTTTACCACCCATGCAATACTGGACTTTTAAAACAATCTGTAAGGAAACATAAGCTTCTTGCATCTTTCAGGCAACCATGCTTCTTCTTTACACCGTATCAGAAAACACAATTATTTAGTCACCTTTTAAATGTAACATGGAACAAAACAAGAATTTACTCAATATGTTTTAGAAAATGTTTCCAAACACCCAATCATACATATTATAATAATGAAAATTGTGCTTATTGTATTAAATAGTAGATTTGGGACACTGTAAATGACTAGAAAAATGTTAAACCTGAAAGAAATAGAAGTGCTGATCAAAAAGGTTGACATAGAAAATGTTGTGATTGATCTGCGGCACAAGGATGGACATAAAATCAAGAACAAATCTCTTACCAATTAATATGGGTTATATTTTCTCAAATAAGTTTGTCTACTTTTTCACAAAGTTTCACATTTGGTTTAGAAGTTTAAAGGAAAAAAAAATAGTTTATATGTTTGTGAAAGATGGAAATTTATGCTCCAAATTTAACAGAATTTCTTCATTCTTTCTATATGTAAAAAGTTGGCTGAGAGCAGCTAAAGTGCCAGACCAATGACGAAGAGCCTTTTAGTGTAAAGGATAATTAGACACATAAAATAAGTTCAAAACATGTATATTTCTCCTGTCCTCAACCAGCTGCAACATAAAGAGGCTTTAAATAATTATAACAGGTAAAATTATGACACGGATTTTTACCTTGGGTAAAATCCCATTAACCCACTTGCAAAACTCCCGTAATTCAACAGACTCATGATTTAATCCTACATTCTGCTGCTTTGACATCTCTTCCTAAATAAGGAGAGTGAAAGGAACATATTGCCTTATGAATAAAAGGTTTTCTTTACTTTTTTTCCAGTTAATGAAAAAAAAAGAGGTATCAATGACATAGAAAAAGGAGTTCGATGCCTCAAGAGCACTAAAATACATGAATAAACAATGTATAATTGTACCATACAACATCATCTTGCTTGAACGTTATTAAATTCTTAATAATCTTAATTTCAGCCAAAGGCTTTTAGTAGACTGCAGAAAAAGGGTATGCTTTAATTCTCTTGAATTAATTCCAGATTAGATCACCCATAATTTACACCAGTTTTATAAAATGCCTCAACAGATAGGAAATTGTCATAGTTCTATCAAATTCAGTGCAGTTGTTTTTATTCCAGGCTAGAGTATGTCTAGTTTATTATAACGAACATTTTAATAATCACAAGAAACGATTATAATAAAACATAGCTCTACCAAATTAAAAAAAAATCCTTATTGACTTAGGTAATTTGTAATATCTAATTATAGATACACTCAATAACACATCATACATAGGGACACCTATCTTTTAGTTATTACTTCAATATGAATAGAAAACAGGTAACTGAAAACGACTTCTTTATGAAAACAACACAGCTAAGAAATACAGAAGTGCAAGGTCGTATAAATGCATTAAAAATATTTTCAAAAAGCATTCTGCAAGGCACCTGTAATCATCATTGTAATGTTACTGTTTTAGCAGAAACATTACATTAAAAAAAAATCTGATTCTTATAAACATAAGTTCTGGTATGTTCTCTGTGAGTGTATGTTCGCGCACACACAGAACTTTCTAGAAATATTTTTGAACCTGCAGGCAAATTGTAATCAGAGCACTTACAGTTAACAGCATAATAAAGCAGCAAATTAGAAATAGATTTTTTACCCCAGGGTGATTTAAAATTTATTACTTTGTAAATGGTTGTCACATATCAAAGATTGTTATATGTTGAGGTGTAAAATAAAGTACAATTCCTTTTTTTTTTAAATGGTGTATAAGAGTTTTTTTAAATGGTGTATAAGAGAGTTCGTAACACACTCACAACCAAAGATGTTATATATCTAACACTAAACTTTCATCTTTTTACAGATATATCTCATAACAATAAAAAAAAAGTTTCTTCTGCATTCGGGTCTAGTTGTTGACCTGGTAAAAATTGAAAACCTTTCTTTTCAGCAAGGCAAGAGACTAAAGAAGCGCAGGCCAGGAGCTCAACCACTCTGGTATCATCTTTCCATACTCCTTCTTCAAAGCTCAGATAAGGTGAAATATGTATTTTTCTGATGAGTACACCTTACACCAACCTAGATACACCTCTCCCAGAAGAGGTCATACTACGCTATACAATATTGTGTTCGTCAGTCACCAGGTTTTTAGGTCAAGTTATTGTTCTACCTTTACCTATCTCCATAGTTCCTCTCTAGTTATGCTGTTAGCACCGCTAATAAACTCTGCATATTTCAGTTAATTGTTCAAAATGTAAGCACATTTATATTCTGAGGATATTAAAAAAAATACAATTTTTTTTCTTTTATAGTCCCAATTTTAATTGGAGTCCTATTTACTGATTTTAACTTGAAAGGAACCTACAGAAGCAAACATTTGAGTTATTGGGAAAGACTATGGCTGCAGTTAACATTTTTATATCATCAGCACAGTTTTATACAGTGTATTATGCATCTGACCTTTGCAAAGCCCCTCTGGGAGGGTAACAGTGATAGACTTCAGGTCTCCAGTACTCCACAAAGGTGAGCTCCATACTCAGCTGTTCTGACAGTTCAGGATGGTACTTGCCCCTTTCTCCTCCACCTATCTCTGAAGGGTTGTTTTTCTATTTAGGGAAAAAATAAAATTTTGACAAACTGCTACTAGTAAGAGAAATGCAGTAATTTGGTGTTATGGTAAAACAAAGTGAAATTTAACCATACTCTATTTTTGTTCCTGGGAAATCTACATGTTAATAGCCGGCTTTGAGACTTCAATTCTCTTTCAAACTATAGCTGTGTTATTTTGTCTCTTCCCTAATAATTATTAAAATGTATTAACCACTATAAAATGTGATGCCCACACCTTCTTGGATACATTTTACATAACAAATATGATTTAATACTTAAGTATTACATTTAAATTATATTTAAATGTTCGTTTTAAGCATTTTGTGCACATTGCAAAACCAAGCATGGGGAAAATACTAGAACTACAGTTCCATTCATGACTTATACCACTAAAAAAAAAAAAAAAAAATCATTAAGCTGGGCTGAGAAAACAAATGTGACTTGGAGACTTCTACCTTTGCAATTCCAGCAAGCTTGCCTCTTCCTGGAAGTGGAAATTCCCATTATCATCTCCGGCCTATCAAGTATTCTATCATGTAAACAGAAGCCTGGCTGCTAGCAACTCAAAACCTGGGACACATATGCATTTCCATGTGAACACAAAAATAAATGCAGTCATATTGGACAACCTGTGACAGTTTAATTCACAAACACATAGCAGTATTACTATGTGGCAGTAGTAATGATCTGATCTTTGCTAGAGGAAAATAAAGACAAAGTAGGATAAATTAAGATTTTTTTTTTGTTTGCTTGGTTTTTGACCGGTTTTCATTGGTCTTAAAAGAAAAAAATATTTTTACTATTCCCCTTACTAGTATTTTTCATTGGCAAGCACTTGAAAACTCTACCTACTTAATCAACAGCTCTTCTAAACACAGGCATAGATTCTATTGACATTGTATGGAAACAGGAGTGTAAGAATCAATATTTCCAAAATAAGAGAAAAGAAAGCTCACTTCTGGTTTACATTATGTAGATTGTGATGACCATATTGAGCCAGCAGAAGTACCAGCCTATAGATTCCTTTATTATTATTATTTTAAGGTAAGATGATTTTGCTGACTAATCAGATGCAGTACTAAAGATCCAGAATTATTCCCTCTAAAATCCTTCCTTTATACTTTTGGTTTAACAACTAGATCCTCAACTTTGTACTTTACATGAGCAAAAGTGATGCAGTTTCAAATTAGTGCAGTAACAATGTTGAAATAAGCCATTGCAATTACACAAATTGAAATACAAAGGAATGATAGAATCATAGAACAGTTTGGGTTGGAAGGGACCTGTAAAGATCATTAAAGAAAAGAGAGAAAAGGTACTACTTACCAACAAACCCCTCCAACTGAAGAAAGCTCAGAGGAGATGGGCAAGGGAGATCCACCCATGGAGTTCAGAGAATAACAGAGGCTGTGGCTACCCATAGTTTTTGCAAAGAGGCTGGCTGCATCTCAGCACATCAAAGGATGGACCTTCTTTTAGATAAACATCTACCAACAGCTAAGCGCATTAAGAAAGCATGAATGTCTCCTTGAGTTAGCTAAATGAGCCTAGCCAAGACTGAATACGTGGCTCAGTCCAACACAGAGGATGAAAAATGAACAATTAACAAAAGAGTGAGCTGCATTTGGTTTCAACCCATGTGTTCTATTCCAGCTACTAGGCACACTGAGCATCATGACCCTGAGCTGGTTGAACATGAGCCAGCAGTGTACCCAGTTGGCCAAGAAGGCCAACAGCATCCTGGCCTGCATCAGGAACAACAAGGTGAGCAGGACTCATCCCCTTCTGCTTGACACTGGTGAGGCCCCACCTTGAGTACTGTGTCCAGTTTTGGTCCCCTTACCACAAAAAAAAAAAGACATTGAGATGCTGGAGTGGGGCCAGAGAAGCGTAACTAAGCTGGTGAGGGGTCTGGAGAAAAGGATTTATAAGGAGAGGCTGAGGGAGCTGGGGATGTTCAGCCCAGAGAAAAGGCAGATGAGGGGAGACCTTCTCACTCTCTACAATTCCCTGAAAGGATGGTATAGAGGTACAGGAGTTGGTCTCTTCTCCCAAGTCACAGTGATAGGACAAGACTAAATGGTTTAAAAGACCGTTTGACACAGTGCTCAGTGGCATGGTTTAGTGGTGGATTGTTGTTTTTTTTGTCAGTTAGGTTGATGGTTGGACTAGCTGATCTCACAGGCCCCTTCCAACCTAGACAATTCTATGACTGTATGATATTATAGATACAGGTAATAGGAGTCACATTGGGATTGGGATTGAACTGTGTATTGCAATTACTATATTTGGCTAAGTATTCCTTACATTAGTATTGCATCCTGAGGAAAAATATGAAGTAGGTACCTAACTTGGTAAAACTGCAAGTTTTTCAGCTCACAAAACCCAAAGAGTGGAAGAGACAGCATAAAGTAGGTTATGTTGCTGAGAAAGACTAATAGATCCGTATTTGTGGAGTAAAATAAAGAAGCTTAGTTTGGGATGGGAAATGGATTGCAAGAAATATATATTTAAAAAAAAGGAAAATATCACACAAGTACAGTAGCTTAAGACCAAAAACCAATAAAACACTTATTTTTCTATTATTCTCATCCAGATATTACTCAATATTTTAATCAAGGATTTAAAATGCTGCACCATGAGTAATTCTTTTAAATCAGCAGATATCAAACTGCATTTTTGGGTCACATGAAGCAACCCAAAATTTATAGAAGGCAAATTCCAGATGATCTTCACACCTTGCAGAGAATATTTAAAGAATAAAAACAAAATAGGTATTTATTTAATGCTTACATTATTGTGTTAGTTTTTTTCATTGATGACGGTTGAATCTGAGACAAGTAAACAAGTGAAATTAAGTAAAATGAAGAGCACTGAAGAAGATAAAACTTTTAGATTAGGTTAGATGTATTCAGGAATGAGGGAAACATCTGATACAGGAGAATTAGAAGTAGGGTGACAAAAAATCCACAAGAAAAATTTAAGTTGAACATTAAGATCATTTGAGCTTATAAGAGAAGTTGAACAACAGCAGAAGTTACCTAAAGATATCTTCTGTCACTACATTTCCCTGCATTTCAGTTTCTACAAACAGCCGGCAAGAGTTACTTAAGCATATTTAATCCTTTTTTAGACTTAGAGGATGAATCGGGTAATACCTGGAGGCCCCATACAATTTATTTTTCATATTAGTAAGAAATTGAACAAATATTATTTGAAGCAGTGTGATAGTTACAGTCTGTCTTTAATGCTATATTTTTTAATTCTAAAAGTTTTATTCTAAAACTTTACCCTAGAAAAATTCCTAAACTATATAGTATATTCAAATACTGGAAGACTAAAGATTGTTCTAGCATTTTTTCAGATTGTTGCACAATAAAAATGAGGAAAGTCTCAGAATGAATGTGAGAACATCATCCCATTAAAATTATTAATGTGATTTATAAATACAGTTTAATTATAGAAGTTGAGCTTTATCACTAAGAAGGGTTTTTACAATGACTCGTGATAATGTAATAAGCAGCCAGCAGGAATTAGTTATTTCAACTTGTTTTCTTTATCTATTCCGTTTATCCTTATTTATTCTAGTAAACGCAGATGACTTTTTAAAGCAGTAACTCACAAAACCATAAGCAACATATGGAAACCATACAGGTGCAATTAAGGGTCCTTCAGAGAGTAAAGGAGTATCTACTAGACAGTTTTGTTTTTTTCCCTAAAGCTATAGTTCACAATACCTCACCACTTCTTCACTTTTCAGTCAATTCATTATCACCAGATAAAGCCCATGAAGTTCTCTTGTACTCGGATCTACTAGAAAGGCTCTGTCACAAAGCATTCCAGGGATTACTAAGAAGTGACCTCATACAACACATTATTGATTTCAAATGGAAAGCTAATTCCTAACTCTATAAAAGGACCGCAGTTCAGTCTACTGCTGCTGCGGCTGTAAAGAAGTGTGTGAGTACTGTAAATAAATTTCTTTTCTTGGCCATTACACTTGATGAATTGCAAAGTCCTTTGGACGTTTTCCATTTTGTCTGTGTCAATTTTTCAAAAAAGGTCGTCCACAAGCCTATTTAACTGCGGGATAGAATTTAAGTGAATTTAATAATATCACATGCACTTTTTTTTACCCCTATGATACATCTGCATTGCTACACTGTTATTCAGCAATACAAAAATGGAAATGACACATATTCAAGTAATATTTAAGAAAGTTATGACACATTTAGGCCTGAAGTAGGTACAAATCAATAATAGCTCACCGCACTTCCTGCCAAAATTTTTAATGCCTTTAAGGATTTATTTCTCTCTTTCTCTTTTAATCATTGCAGAGATAATCCTATGCTGAGTGTTCATAAGTACCTTCAGCTCCAGTGGAGTTGGGAGCTGAAGACATTCAACAGCTGTCAGGATATACCTCTCTAAGGGCTGGTGAGCAGAGCCTGTATTAAATTTACAGGCATTTGATAAGGCTGAAGGATGTTATTGCAGAGTCTGCCAGTCAAACGTCTTCCAGAATGAATACATAAGGAAAAGCTCTGCCTTTACTGAAAAACGTAGAAACTTCTCTTTGAAGAAATCAAGATTTCATCACCAAAACAAATCACAAGTTAGTGAATCTATCTGGTTTTGTCACCTACTGGCAAGCAAAATCCAGTCCAAGGCAACTGTAAATGGAACATCCATATGCTGGTCTTACATAATCAAGTAAGTAAGTGAGGTTGTAAAAAACACAACAAATAATAAATCATGGGGACTCAGAAGTGAAAAACTCCTTTCTGAGTAATGAATGGATTCTAGAGATAGGTTGTTACCAAGCGAGGTGTAACACTGTGGTAATACATATTGAGATAATCAGTGGCTATGGGTGACCAGTCCCATTCAAAATATTACCCAGTAATACACAACCAATTTTGTGCAAGAACAAGTCATAAAATGTTTAGAGTTGGAAGGGACCTTCAAGACCATCCAAGTCCAACCCCCCCTGCCATGGGCAGGGACACCTCCCACCACACCAGGTTGCTCCAAGCCCCATCCAACTTGGCCTTGAACCCCTTCGGGGATGGGGCAGCCACAGCTTCTCTGGGCAACCTGTTCCAGTGCCTCACCACCCTCACAGCAAAGAATTTCTTCCTAATATCCAATCTAAATCTCCCCTCTTCCAATTTAAAACCATTACCCCTTGTCCTGTCACTCCACTTCCTAACCAAGAGTTCCTCTCCTGGAGGTCCCTTCTGGAAGGCTGCTAGAAGGTCTCCCTGGAGCCTTCTCTTCTCCAGGCTGAACAGCCCCAGCTCTCTCAGCCTGTCCTCATAGGAGAGGTGCTCCATCCCTCTAATCATCTTCGTGGCCCTCCACTGGACCCATTCCAACAGTTCTATGTCCTTTCTAAGTTGAGGACTCCAGAGCTTGACACGGGGCTCCAGGTGGGGCCTCAAGCACAGAGCAGAGGGGGAGAATCCCATCCCGTGACATACTGCTCACACTGCTTTTGATGTGGCCCAGGATACAGCTGGCTTTCTGGGCTGCCAGCGCACACTGCCAGCTCATGTTGAGCTTCTCATCCATGAGCACTCCCAAGCACTCCTCAGGGCTGCTCTCCAGCCATTCTCTGCCCAACCTGTATTTGTGCCTGGGACTGCCACATCCCAGGTGCAGGACACATCTAGTTTAAAGACCTGTGGATCAACCACACAATCTTCTGTGCTAGGACTGTCTTCTCCTTTTGAGAGAGGCCATTTCCAGTGAACAGGTCCAGTGCTGTATATGCCAACCCACTGTCAAAGAACCCAAAGTTGTGGTGCTGACATCAGCCCTGCAGCCACTTATAAACTAATATAAAATAATTCTACTTCACACCAGCATAAAGTAGGTTCACACCATCACCTGCTGCTGGAGGGAGCAAGGAAAAGATTACCTGCACCCTAGAGTCCTTTATCAAGCCTCCCAACTCCCTGAACTCTATCACCTTTGGGCTTCAAGTTGCTGTTTTCTCTGTACCCACATGGAATATCAACAGTAGATAATAATCTGAGGACCTTACTAACCCAGGAAGATTCTGGGTGACATCCTTCATCCAGGCTCCAGGAAGACAACAGACCTCTCTCTGATGAGGGTCAGCAGGGCATATCGGGTCCTCTGTCCCCCTCAGAAAGGGGTCCCCAACAACTATAACCCTTCAGGTTTTTTTTTTTTTTTTAGTGGGTATAGTATTGATCTGAGGTGCATCCTTTTCAGATTGAGGCAGCACCTGTGTGACAGGGTGGTCATCTTCAATCAGAGCCTCCTACCTGCTACTGAGAGGTACTTTACAGGGTGAGGTGCATAAGGTGGGAGGTCGTCTGCTGCCCTGACCACAAACCTGCTTCCACTCACTATGACACTTTTTCTATGACACTTTTGCCTGCCCTTTCTTTTACACTTCTGTCTTTGGCCTGCCCAGGGTTGCCTGTGGGGGCTCTTAGACCCTTGTTGCTTTTCTCCTCATTTACTCTTCCCCTCCCATTGCTCCTCAGCCTTTCAACTTCCCTCTTCAGCTCTGCAACCACGCTGAGCAGATCGTTGACCTGCTCACATCTCACACAGCAGGTCTCGGAGCTTCCATCTGTTACTGGTAATGGGTCCTGGCACTCACTGCAGCCCATGACCTGGAGAGCCACATGTTTCTGTGGGAGCTCCGTCTGGGTTCCCACCTCCTTTCTGGTTCGGGTTGAGAACGTGACCTTCCTCCAGGTTGAGACCACAACTAAGCTCCTGTCGAGGGGGGGCAATGACTACCAGGAGGACTCACCTGTGGAGCCAGCAGAGCTTTGGGTTCCTCCATCTGTGCCTTTCACCTCTCTTGCGGTTTCCCGGGTGCGCAACGACCGGTCGCTGGGCTCCTGAGAGGTCGCTCTTATCCGGGGGACGGGGCCGTGGTTCCGCCCACGCGCTGCTGGGGTTCGGGCAGCGAGCAGTCGCCTTTACCGGCTTCGAGACTATATACTAAAACACTAAATACTAATATAATATTAAATAATACATACTAAATATAATACTAATATAATGCTAAATACGAAAGCAACAAACGCGAGAGCGACACTGGAACCGGTAGTGGTGAGATATCATCCCAGCCTCATCACCAGGAGAAATAACCCAGCCAGCCTGGGAAGCCAAACAGAAGATAATAAGTAGGTAAGTACTTGGTAAGTACTGGGGAAGTAGCGTTGAATGAGTCCAAGGCTTCTGGCAAAATTTTTCTGAAATTTTATCTAATTTTTTTTCTAAAAAAGTTGCCTGAAGAAACTCCTCCAAGTCCTGATTTGAAAAAGCCAGGAATCTTTCCCCCACCCTGTGCAGAGTTCATCTGCCATCTGCAGTTTAATTTAAAGTACACTGACGATACTCATTCCATGCACATTCTTATCAAGAGGACAAGCTGCTGCTTCCCTCGTGCCTATGACAAAATGCAGATTAACGTGATTAACTCAGGAAGCATAGTGATAGGACAAGGGGTAATGGTTTTAAACTAGGAGAGGGGAGATTTAGATTGGATATTAGGAAGAAATTCTTTCCTGTGAGGGTGGTGAGGCACTGGAACAGGTTGCCCCGAGAAATTGTGGCTGCCCCATCCCTGGAGGGGTTCAAGGCCAGGCTGGATGGGGCTTGGAGCAACCTGGTGTGGTGGGAGGTGACCCTGATCATGGCAGGGGGTTGGAACTGGATGATCTTGAAGGTCCCTTCCAACTCTAACCATTCTATGATTCTATGAACTCCTTTTCTAGCCTTTGGAATTATACCCACTCACTTTAGAATCTCTTAGCACTAAACAGTTTAATATCTGGAGGACAAGTAGAGAAAGCAGTATCTTCATCATCTTGGTCCGAAAAATCTGTCTTCAAATACTAGTATATGAGATGAAGAGACAGTAAAGTTTATTTAATTTATGTGTCTCAAGATAACAATGCAGGTAACAGTTGACCAATGCACAGGTTGCAAAATCTTTTGGCAGGGAAATAGATCAAATGAAAAATCATTGCAAAGGAAGAGTTATAGTAGTAATAAATACTATAGTTCAAAGGAGCTGAATTCTTTACCAAGGATCAAGTCATAAAGCTATGGTAGGATTTTTTAATCTGATTTTATTTCATTTTTATTTTCCGTGCTTCTTTCAGAAAGCAGGTATAAGAAATTTCTTTGCTGACCTCTCATTCCCATGAGAATGCACCAAGAACTTTTAATTACATAATGCTGTATTAACAAATTAAACACAATTCTACATTTGCCTATTTTATAATCCCTGACCTACTAAGTAATTTATTTATATCTAAAAATTCCAATACATCTGCTATATTCATCTCATGGTCAGTAATGTTTCTTGTAACAGTCTTGACTCAGGAAGGCAGAGAAAATGCTTTGCAAACACTTTCTTAACTAAGCCTCTGATAAGTTTGTTTATTAACAGTAGAAACTTCTGCCACAGTTGTCATTATTAATTATCAGATCTTGTTAGGTAGTCTGAGCTATCATTTGGGATTCACCTTTGCAGCTCTTACTTGTCTTGAATGATACTTAATTCATTGATCATTCCCTGTGTTATTTAAACAGGTCCTATTTGAATCCCTTCATAATTATTATTGGAGTCTCAACTCAGCCTCTTTTTCATTCTCTCTCAGCACATCATCTCATTAGTAGTCATTATGATAGGTTTTGGTCTCAGAAAACATTTTCATGCAGATGATGCATCCTTTTACAGGTTTGGTTTTTTTTGTTTTTTTTTTTTTTTGTATCTTTCCCGACATCCTTATTCCACTTTGACTTTCTGAGAGCAACTGTTTGATGTGTAAAAATAATGAATGCTAATATTTTGATCTGCAGTGCTTCCCAAAGAGATCTCACAGTTGTTGACACTGATGTGACTTATGTTTGACACCAAATATACTACACGAAAATGTCATCATGTGGGTTTTCCCCAAGGAAATCACCTTTCTTCAGTATCACTCAGGGAAAGAGTTGATCCTTGATGCTGACTGACTAGCAGAATGTTTTCTCTTTTTTAAAAACCAGGGTATTTCACGTATTTCATAAACCTCCTAGAAAACACAGAACCAGAAGAATAAATTATACGTCTGTCTCAAATGCTTCTCAGAATTTTGACTTTCTAGGGAAAACGTCAGCAGGTGTCACGACTGGCATTATTTGAACTTTTTATAAACTTGCATTGTGATTAGAAAGCACTATTCTTCCATTTGGAATGGACTAGAAATGTTGAGCCAAAACCACCACTTTAGGGCCTGAAGAAAAAAATATTACTCATATTCATCAAGTAGAGGTTGAAAACAAAAGCATGTAAAACAAGAGAGATTTTGAAAATCGTAAAGGATTGTGGTCAGGTGACGCTTTTATTCTTATTGCTATAATGCGTAGGCACAGACACACTGACCTAGGTACTGCAGAAGCATGTAAAAAAAGATCTTTCTCAGGGAGTTTTTGATCCTGTTTTGGAACACCTTTTTTTCCCACTTTCACCATTTATCATTTCCAGGCTTTCACAGACTGATTGAACGAAGCTCCATATCAACAGTCTTGATATAGTTGCATGTTTCTGCTCCATTAAGCAGATGAAGTATACTGATTTGTCTTGCTTAGTGCCCAATGTTCTCTAATTATCAGTAACACCTACTTGTTCTTAATCTCCAGTCACCAAATTTAGCCTGGAGAAGAGAAGGCTGAGGGGAGACCTTATTAATACTTACAAGTATCTAAAGGGTGGGTTGAAGGAAGATGGAGCCAGACTCTTTTCAGTGGTTCCCAATTACAGAACGAGGGACAACAGGCACAAGCTGGAACATAGAAACTTCCATTAAAATATGAGAAAAAAACTTACTTACAGTGAGGGTGCCAGAGCCCTGGAACAGGTTGCCCAGAGAGGGTGTGGAGTCCCCTTCTCTGGAGATCCACCTGGATGTAGCTCTGATGGATGTGCTCTGGGGAATCCTGCTTTAGCAGGGGAGTTGGATGAGATGATCTTTAGAGATCCCTTCCAACTCTAACAATTCTGTGAAATCAGAGCTCCTTAAAAAAAAAGTTCTGCCATGAATCTCTCATGTTTTGACTGAAAAGACTTAGATATTGCAGTGACACCTTCTGCTGGATAGAGAAAAAATTCAAATACCTTAGAGTGACATACATAGAAGCAATCCCATCGATTTTACTGAGAAATTTCAAGATTCCTCTTCCATCTACCTTTTTCACCCCCAGACACGTATGTATCAGCCTCTGTTTGATGGTCGTGCTGCTTTATATTCTTCAGAGTTCTCAAAAGTGGAGAAAGACTGTGGGAGGACAACAGAAAGAATAGAGGGGTCTTAATCAAATATGAAGTTTTCTAGCTATTCAATATACATTTGGGTTTTTTCAAAATCTGCGTTAAATATAATGTGGACTTTTTAAGCAGCTTTGTCTGGACACTTGTGCCTTTAATTTTTTGTATGTGTTCATTATGAACCTTGATTAAACATCTCATAGATAATCTGTGCAGAACTGTCATTCCCTGTTAGCTGGTTGAGTAAGCAGAAATGTTACCATTTTTCAATGGAAATATGTAAAAATATTACCTACTTTTTTTCTGCACAAGGATACCTGTAGACTGAGAAGGGGTTATTTTTGTGTATTTATTTTAATATCTGCTTGAACTAAGATTCATATCAAGAACTTCTGCACTGTCAACTGGAAGTTGCTTTTGGCAGCATACTTATTTATTCCATTCTCTTTTTCTTGGTTATAGAAGTCTCATTCTTAAAAAAAAAATAATGAAAAAGAAGCAGGAACTTGTGAAAAATTAATATATAGAAGAGTTTACAAATACTTCATAGATGTAAATAAGTTCTAGGAAACATGCCAAAACATTCCTTAGTGTGTACAGATTTGGGCTAATTGAAGTTTGTTTCTGTTGATCTGTGGGAAGGGAAAATATAACTTATTTGCAGAACAATTTCAGTTCAAATTATTACTTGCAACTAAAAATATTTATACTTCTAAAGTTCTTTGAATTTACCAACTAAAGAAGCAGTAACATTTAAGAATAGAAATGGTCATAATTATCTAGATACTAACTCTGCCTCCTAACTCTTACTAACTTCTAACTCTTACTCACCTTCTTTACTAACTTTACTTACTCACCTTCTTTACTAACTTTACTAACTCTTACTCACCTTCTTTATTCCAAACCTTATTTTATAGACTATTATCATAACTGACTTTCTGTCCCTTGACCAACGTCGGTAGTGGTAGATGGACTGCCAACACCCTACCCCCTGATGGACACTACCAGTGTAGGCAGGATGACTCCCACGTTGTTCACGTAAGGTATGATTCTCCAAACTCACACTACCATTGGTGGAGCCAAGAGTCAAGGCCACTCTCTCGCGTTCAAAAGCCTCAGCACTGTTTGTGATCCCACGTTTGATATCGGGAGCTGGGTGAGTTGACAAATGGGCATTGCTGCTCATCTTCCCTACTGCTCAATAATGTTTTCATTTATAATGCGTTGTTAGACTCTTTTACTGTTTGGCCCGACACCATCATCCTTTCCTGGTGCTATTTCTCTCATCTTCTATCATTATGAGTATTTTTTTTTCATTCAATTTCTTTTAAGTTTCAGCATTTAAAAAACCTGTGCTTTGTGTGTGAGCCTGCTTTGGTACAGGGATTGGACTAGAAAATCTGCAAAGGTCCCTTCCAACCCCTATGATTCTATGATTCTATGTCTTTCCCTTTTTTGACTGAAATAAACTACTGGTTTTTACAGTTTAGATTCTAAGATCTAAGTGGTTTTGAAATAAAAAATGCAGAATCAATATAAAGGACAAACTTATGCTGAGGTGATGTAAAACTGAAGCAGTGCCCCTCGTGAATCAAAACTAGAGAGAGAAAACCAACAACTAGAGAAAGAAAACAACTAAACTGTTCGACATAGGAAAAGAAATTCAATAAATAAGACAGGCTGGGTAAAACTGAAACAGAGAATCAGATAGGAAAACAAAAAAAGAGATTTTTCAGAATATAGCAAGAACAGCAAACAACTTTTTAATAAAGTAAGTAGGATAGACAACAAATGAAAAGATTTATCCCTTCCAATTGACTCCCACATGGCCTGAAAATTTCACTATACTCCAGCCTAATCCAAAGTTAGCTTGAATCATCAAATGACTTTGGATCAATAGCTACAGATCCAAACCTGCTTTTAGTAAAGGCATACGTTTACCCCCCAAAGTAATTTAATAAAACCACTTATACTCAGTTCTTTCATTAGAAGAAAAAACTAACTCTTATTCACCTTCTTTATTCCCAACCTTATTTTATAGACTATTATCATAACCTTCCTCACTCACATACTCCTACAGATAGATGTTCTTCAAATGGAAAAGATATCTCATGCCACTTTCATCCAAAGGACTGACCTAGTGCTCATGGCAGCCTTATCTTTCTTGTAACTTTTACAGGCAATTAAGCAGCCATTGTTTTTTTTTGTTGTTTTTTTTTTTTTTTNCTTATGTAAAGAATGGTGTGCCCTGTTTTGCTAAATTACACCTTGTCAGCATGCTTCCTAACAGACAAATATTTTAGCTATGACAGATGAAATATGCAGACCTAGGCTTCCTTAACAGAATCAAGTCAGTATTTTTATTAATATATATGCATGAAAAGAATTATTATTATTATTATTATGAAAACTAGCAGAGACAGTGGTTGAGTTTATGCTTGGTATAAAATACAACAGTGACTTTGAATTCCTGAGGGTTTTCTTTACAGCAATTGTATAGTGCCTTGTGATCTTGCAATTTTTGTACTTGAGTTCTGTTATTTCATCATGTGTGTTATTTCTATGGAATAAAATATCTTATATTGTAAATGTAGATTTCTTTTGATATCCTAATGTTATCCCAGTGTTTCCAAAGAACACTTAAATAATCTACATTGTGCCTTTTAGCAAAAAGATATTGATTTGAAGCTGATGGAAAACTATCTCAACACCAGAAAGGCTGACTCTCAGTAGTTTTAAAATTTCTGTTTTATATCAGAAATCTGATTTTTTTTATTATTTTTTTATTACCTAAATGTAAATATGATGGAAAGATCAGTAACTAAATTAAACATAGCAGTTTTGAAGCAGAATATCTCAATTTTTACTGCAGATTTTGACTGGCATGCCTCATCAACACTCTGTGCTCTGTTCCGATAAGCAGATTGTAATAAAAGGAAGGTAGCAGTTTTAAAATATTCTGATTTAGATTAAATCTTTTTGGAATTTAAGGAAGATAAAATCAGGGTTAGTGCAGCAGGAAATAAGATAGCTGTCTGTATGCTGTAGAGCTAGGAAGATGTAAGAGATTCAGATTTTAATTTTTTTTTCTTTTAAAGTAAAGGGATTCTGATATTATACATTTGGCAGTGACTTCAGATCATTTAACATTTCCTGTGGTTGAGAAGACATCCTAAAGTGCCTGCTGAGAAAAAAAAGAATTAGGTTTCTTTGATAGCACTCTTTCATTACGTTAATATTTGGGGAACAAGCCTTGAATTAATTGATATGCATCTTTAAATCATGGGGTTCTCCACTAGATATTCAGTTTCATCAATGAAACTGCCTATTGATTTTAGATCAATCCCAAATATTTGGTTCTACTATACTTTCAGAGTATATTCAGCATTGTCAATTTTTTCTCATTTGCATTTACAAAGCAATGCTTCTGGATGCCAATCCTAAAAAACCCAAGCTTTTGGAATTATGTGGAGACAAAGATCTCTGTTCACAGAAGTTAGCATTTTTAAAACATGCATTCTTTTTTTTTTTTTTTCCTTCTCATTTTGAAACAGAAGCAGATACTTAGCTTTTTTAAAAAGATAGGCACAGTTCTAGCAGTGAGGTGTCTGTACTTGGTTGCCATGGACTTCTTAGCCCCGTAGCTGTCATCTCTGATCCCGTTTAAATGGAGTACAAAAGAATAAGGTTACCTAGTCATAAAAATCCAAAAAACCTTAAATCTCAAAGCACCAGTCCCTAGAACAGATTTCTTTCTGAGTCTCAACAGCTGACTAGATGATGAGCGGAAGGATGACAAGGCAGAAAACAGTGGAGATCAGTGGGCAAAATCTGCTAATGAAAGGATTAAAAAAACCTCCTTAAGTTCTTCCAAAACATCTTCAACATTGCCAAGTGTTTTCTCCCATTAGTCAATTGGTAGTTCTGAAGTATAAATAATTTCTTGGCGTGTTTTTCTAACCCTGGTATAATTAGGCCTTCATTTAACAACAACTTTAGAATGTTCCCACTACGAATCATTGTCCTGCTTTCATTTTCAACTTAATTTGTTTTCTTTAGACTGTCTGAAATTTCTTAACCTTTTCTGAAATGCAAACACCAAAAGTACTCTATCTAGGTTCCCCAGCCTAATCATAATACTAATATGCATGACATTAATAGATTGTATGTGCTGGGTTTCCCTTTCAATTCTGAAATAGAAACTACTCATTTAAAAATTCAAACCATACTTCATAGCTGCAATTTGCTTATTTTCATATCCACGCTACTGAGAAGTCAATTCTAAATCAATTCATTGCCAAAAAAAACCCCAAACCACAAAAGAATGTCTCTTTATCAACCAGACTTACTTGAATTCTAAATCTATCTGTGATTTCAGGCCCAAGAGTGGACAAAAATAATTCTTTGCTCTGTAAGTAACATTATGAGAAACATTTATGAGGTTTGAGTGAGCAGATTAGAACACAACGACTGGACTTCATGGTTAATGAGAGTTTCATACAGTGACTTGAGAGGGATTTTAAGTAACAACACAATCTTATATGAGTACACAAATTTGCACTGCAAATAATCAGGAAAAAAAAATCATTTATGTTACACAAAATATTTGGGAGGAATTTTCTGAAGGGAGTAAAAGGGAAATAGGGCAGAAAAAAATCCCCCATGCAACTGTGGTTATGAAGCCACAAGCTCTTTCCAAAAATTATAGGTGAGAAAGAGGAGAGAGGTTGATACTTTCATAACAAAGAAGGTGGTGCTTCATCTTATATAGTCGAAAGATAGAGAGTTTTATTATTTACACAAGCTTCCAGGGGCTTCTGTCAGCCTAATTTTTGTTCTCAGTCTTGGAGTGGGGTTAAAAAAAAAGCATCAATTTCTCTTTAAGGTTATAACTGTAATCCTAGAACATCAGACTTTTGAAATGTCAACTTAAGACTTTAACCTGCTGACTTTGGAACTCAAAGCAAGTAGGTACCGAACTGTCACTAAGAGTGTAAATATTGGAAAGAAGACACTAGAAATCCAGGATAAGAACTCATGCCAACCACACGCTTCCTTGAATTATGCATTAATACAGCTTATACTACAAGAGTATATAAGGGTGAGAGAACTACAGAGCAAAGCACATCATTTCTGGCACCTAAGTTGTAAATGAGATGACAGTCATAAATTGATTTCAGGAAAGAGGAGTGTAGTCACTATATGGTTGCTCATTAAAAATCACTCCACTTTAATAATCAGGATTACCTGATATGCTGAGACCTACAGGAGGTAACACCGTTTTAGAAAAGCACATCAGGAATTTCGGCAAATCTACCATGCCTAGTGAAGGTAATGATGTGTAATTAGAATATGAAGTTAAAATGACTACTCTGCTTAATCTTTCGCAAATTAGGAAATATTCTTATTTTCTTTGAGGTTAGCAAAGCATTGCACAAATTCAATAGTTCTTTCAATTACTCAGAATGAGAGTACTAATTAGCAAAATCTAGGAGAAATGTGCTCAGGATCAATTTTACTGCTATATTACATTTCAAAACAAAAGCTTCTACATGTTAACGTTATTGTTACCATTCAAGAATAATATTATCAGTCTTCTCTTTTCAGGGGTTAGTTCTGTAATGGAATTTCTCTGCATGTTTTTTTTCTCTTCTTCGCACACAAATATTACATCCAAAAAAAGGTAATGTTTCTGAACAAGAAAAAAATATTGTACATTTTTATTTACAGGGATTATGACAGACAAAATTGATGCACGTAGTTTGCAAATACAGATAATAACAAGATGGAAATATTAAGTGGCATGATTTTCAATACTTTGACAGCAAAATAAGTGTTACCACTGTGTTCAAAGATCCGGTGAGATGCACGAGCAAAATTGAATGATTACATACACAATAACTCTGTTAAGCAGAACCAACAAAATGAACTGAGATATTTTACAGTATTTTGCTGGTTATAAATATCCTATGCTATCATTTCCAACAGCAAAAGAGTAACCATATTTTTAAATAGATGAATTTTCTTGAATTAATTGAGTATTGTTAACCACCTAGATGGGATTTCAAAAGTATTATTAATCAATGTAACTCAATTAACCTCTGAATTAATAGCTGTCCATAAGATGTATGCAAATAAACATAACCAGCTACATTGTGCCTTTTGTATCAGGTGACTCTTTGGAAGGGTATCAAGACATAAAAGTAAATTCACTGCAGACCATTTTTATTCTGGAAAACCTACAAGTATTTGTCAAGGCATTCGTAAAACGAGATTTTTGGCATCCAAATTTCAGAATGATAATCTTTCACCAGAATTTTGCACGTTTTTTACAGTAGACATCAAGCATCCATGACAACTGAGAAGGGACTGAATAGTGAAATGCAGTGCTCTGTCCATCACTGCTGTCCTGAGAAAGTGGAAAGGAGAGAGAAAAAGTAAAATTTATCAGATGTTATTAAATAAAAGAGGCTGAAATTCCCATACAGCAAGACTGTCTTATATTGTCTTAAAACCACAATACAAATAATCCATCGTTCCTATGCTTGCTTTGGTAATTGGTATTTTTCCATTCATTTTCTCCAGAAGATTCTCACATCTAAATTAACTACTTTATGGGGGGTTGGTTTGTTTGCTTGCTCTTTTGGATTTGGCTGGTTTTGCTTGTTTTGCTTTTGATATTGCCATGTGCTGCTTTTCTAGGATTCATATCAGCTATTTCTTGGTCTAATATAAACAGCACATACTGTTAACACGGGATTTTTTCTCAGGCCGTTTTAGTCTGATTTGCTTTGCAGAAGCTAGATTCTAGTCCCTAGCTTCAGAAGAAAAAAAGATCTTAGACTTACTGAGCCTGTCACTAATTCTAAAAGCCATTTCTGCATCAACCCATTGTGCTTATAATGTCACTGGCATTATTGTTGCTGTGGAAAAGTAATAAATCTCTTCAGCAGTTATGTTTATTATATTTGTTATATTTATTCTTAGGAATGACTAAAGAAATTCTTTCTGTGCCACCAGAATATCACTGGATTACCTTAACTCTCCAAAGATGTGACAAATGTTAACAGGCGGTCATGATACTCCTAGCACTTGTCATGATGATACTTAAATTCCTTGGAACATACCAAAATAATGTAATGCGTGTTTATTTCAGCAAAATGAATACCGCATCATTCTCATCAAGAAATAATAAGTAATTCAGCTTCACTGTGTGGGTTTTTTAGCCAATTGTCAACTTTTTTTTTTAAGTGAACTTCTCCATTCTCTCCATATTGCTTTGTTGTTCCATTAAATCAGGGAAGTTATTCTAGTAGAGCTGTTATTATTATGAGCTGAATATTCTCTATCCAAAACCATGTAAAACCTCAAGATTTTTTGTCAATGGCTTTACATTTTAATGGTTAAATTTCAACAATATTCTGATTAAACTACTCAACAACATAAATAAATCTTCTGTAGTATTATACGTGATGTATCTGCAAACCTGACTTCCACAACTCCTTGCCTCTTCTAGAAATTGCATAGTTTCCCAGGCCATAATGCACCCGACAAACTCATTTTGACTTTGGCAGTAAGATACACAAAATATTTAGAGAGATAATTATAGAAAGACTAAGGGAATGGCATGGTGGGAAACCTTGAAAAAATGTGCCAAAATGTATGAGAGCCACATGTATGAAATGTGGGGATCTGGATGAGCCAATGTCACTCAGAAGGGAAATCTTGGAATTACTGTAGGCAACTCTCTGAAAGCATCCACTGAACAGTCGCTACTCGCTGATGCAGTAAATGCGACCCTCACAAGCCTGGATGTGCGGCAGCAAGCAATAAAGGGTTGTGGGTCAAAAAACTCACCTGTTTTTTATATTTGCAACAATTTGTCTCTTAAGAATATCTCCCTCCAGAGCTTGCCTTGCGTTCCTAATTTATCACTTCCACAACACAGCTATTATGCTATTGAAAGTTTGGAATTATTAGGAAAGAAATGCAAATCAAAACAGAGAACATTGCTATAGCACTGTAAGAATCATATAGAATCGTAGGATCATAGAATGGTTAGAATTGGAAGGGACCTCAAAGAGCATCAAGTTTCAACCTCCGTGCCAGGGACACCTCCCACCAGACCAGGTTGCTCCAAGCCCCATCCAGCCTGGCCTTAAACACCTCCAGGGATGGGGCAGCCACAGCTTCTCTGGGCAACCTCTTTCAGTGCCTCACCACCCTCACAGCAAAGAATTTCTTCCTAATATCCAATCTAAATCTCCCCTTTTCCAGTTTAGAACCATTACTCCTTGTCCTATTACTACAGATAGTCCCTCTCCTGCTCTCCTTCAGGCTCCTTCAGATGCTGGAAAGCTTAGCTACATTATACCCCAGGAAAGATAGAGTAAATTTTTATTTTGAAAAAAGGATTCTGGAGAAAGATGAGAAGTGTGATGATGATGTATGGTATGTACATAAGAGACCAAAACAGTAGAACTCTTGACAAGGTAGTAGGTGAAGGTTATTACGGCAGTGCATAAAAACAGGAGTAGTATAGCATAAGTGAGAAGATTCTGAACATTTGTAATTTCTTCCTGTACTTGAATTAGAGTGTACACGGTTAAATACTGAACAGCAGCTTCAAACCATGTAAAAGCGAGTACTTTTTCACATGACCTAGAATTTCAGAACTCTTGTCACAGGACGCTTTATAGATTCAAAGTACAAGTGAGCTCCAGATTAGTTTGTTCACATTGGGAGTAACTATTATGATCTGCAGCATTAAACAGTTTGCTTGGGTACTATCTCCATTTCAGCACACTGTTGAAACACATGATATCATCCTTTCTCAAGAAATTGGTACTCTCTGTATTACCAGAGACTATATCTGACCAGGAGGGATCTCTGTTTTAACTAGATACAGAATCATAAAATCATAGAATCATAAAATAGTTAGAGTTGGAGGGACCTTAAAGATCATTGAGTTCCAGCCCCCCTGCCATGGGCAGGGACACCTCCCACCACACCAGGTTGCTCCAAGCCCCATCCAGCCTGGCCTTGAACCCCTTCAGGGTTGGGGCAGCCACAGCTTCTCTGGGCAACCTGTTCCAGTGCCTCACCACCCTCACACCAAAGAATTTCTTCGTACTATCCAATCTAAATCTCCCCTCTAGTTTAAAACCATTCCCCCTTGTCCTATCACTACTCTTCCTGACAAAGAGTCACTCTCCAGCTCTTCTGAAGCTCCCTTCAGATCCTGGAAGGCTGCTAGAAGGTCTCCCTGGAGCCTTCTCTTCTCCAGGCTGAGTAGCCCCAGCTGGGCTGTTAAGTTCTTCCTAATAGCCAAATCAGAAACCAAGGTGGTGTTTTTTCTCATGCATGTACGTAAAGTTATTGCACAGCAGTATGAGACTGTTTGGTCATTACTTTTGTCAATTAACGGAGACATATTTCCTACCTCTCAGGAAAGAAATAGCTTTGGTCAGAAGTGTTGCCACCAGCTGTAGCCAGTGTAGGAAATATTAAGCATCAGGGGACTGTACTCATCTAGGAAAAAGTTATAAACCTGGGAAATGCAAGAGTGGGAGGAGTGCTCCAGGGCAGGCAGGACAGTGCTTTCCACAACAAGGTGCCATCCTGCAGGTGAGCAGAGCAGGGTGGCATCAGCAGCACACCCCGACCAGCAGCATGCCCATCACTGGACAACTGGGAGGTGATGAGGACAAAGATCAGTCTGGAGAGTGCAAACAGCAAGTCAGGATGGGCAGGAGCAGGGCTGAGCTCAGGGACATGGATGGCAGGGCTCAGACAGGGACCCAATTCTCAAACCTGAGCTTACCTGGAGCCCCTGGGAACAGGGACACAGGGTGTGTGCATCTTTGAGGGGGGTTAGAGAGGATGGTTGGTGCCATTAAGGCCCATGAATGCATTCAGGCCCCGATAACAAGAATTCTCAAGAATTTCCCCTTCAAAGGGAAAATAAAATTATTTCCCAGTTACTTCTAGTTACCCCATTTGGATAAAGGGTGAACAATTTATTGGTTTTGGTCATTTATGTATCTAATTTTGCTGTCAGCTGGTTACAAGTGTAAAGTTTCCTCATTCTTGTGACTTCTGATAACATTTCTCTGGAAGAATATTTTTCACTTAAATACGTACGTTTTAGATTTGGAAAGGAAGTAAATTCCGCAGTTCTGCAAAAGTTCTTTATCCTTCAGTTCACTAACTTCTTTTCATAAAGAGCTACGTGTCTATAAGATGCCATGAAATAAAACATAGTAGGTACAGCCATCATATGGGCAATACCAGTAAAATCTGTGGCGCACATTGTGAGCTTATGTGCATTTATGGCAGCCAGATACAAGCAAGTTTTTAATTTGAATTCTGCTTCACTCCCTTGTCATATCAAGTTCTCAGGACCTGTCACCAATAATATTAGAAAAAAACAGTTAATTTTATTCAGATTTGTTGAAATTTTTCTTTAAGACCATCGTGTGTCCCATGATTACTTAAATCTTCTACTTCTGCTGTTTCTTGTAACCCATACATGCAGAGATAGCTTTGTTACATATGATATAAATGATCTTACCATCTTTCTGTGCTCCTTCAGAGGCTGCTAAGTCACTTAAAGATTCTCCCAGCACAGAAATACAAACTCTAGTAAAACAAAAAAATTCCACTGTTTGTTTTATTTCCTCCTTGTTTGCTTGTATTTCATCACTACATAGGAAATTCTCTTTGTCACTGTAGCAACAGCTTGTCAGCTCAACATTTCAAAGACAAGCTATGCTCAGGAGAAGTTTCCCAGTCTGTGGCACAGTCTGTTGCTGGGCAAACACCTCCTAAGGAGTGCCGAGCCCACCAGTGCAGTTTGGCTCCCAAGGCTGGGGACCAGCTCAGTATCGGCATGGCCAAGGGTGTCCCTGTCCTGCTGGTGGCCATTGGGAGAGGATCCCAGGCAACCTCCAGGGGTTGCAATGGCCATCACAGCCAGGGCCAGGCTCTTGCTCATGGGGGCTGGGCTGCTTTTGACAGAGATGCTGGCACTTATCTCCTGTCAGAGCACGTATTATTTGGGCTACAGGCTCAGCCTTACATCAGGCTCGACCTGGAGGACATGGAGCTGCAGCAGCCTCACCTCTTGGCAGCTGCCAGATTTAACAATTTCCCTAAACCAAGTATCCCCAAAAGAAACCTCTCAGCCAATGATGAAGAATGCTTTAAAAGCATGTTGAAGATATCATACACTATATTTTAACTAGTTAATATATCATTATTTGCACACTGAATGGGAATCCTCTCAGTTTACTCTGATATTTTGTTGTTGGAGTTTGGATTTTGCAGTTCTCCCACTTTTCTCGTATTTGCCCTCCAGCGTCTTTCCTATGGTGGCAAACCAAAATGTAGCTTGTGATAGGCAAACTTGAACGAAAAATGCTGATCAAACTGCAAAGACATTGCCAGCAGTACTGAGAATTTGTTAGTATTCAACTGTATCTACATGTAGAGAAGAAATATTGCTTCTTTATACCATGTGCTACTATAATACCCTCTCCTCTTAGGGACTATTTAATAGTTTTGTTCAAGTGTACTTTTGCTGTTTCCCCACACTCACAGGCTCCCCACTTTTGTTTTCTGATGCTTCTCTTTCGGATGCTAATGAGAAGTTATTTTTTATTTCCAATTGACTTTTTTTTCCCACTTGTCTTATGTGATTTTATTTTCTCAGGAAAGAAATAACAACATTTTCTAAGCTTGGCTTCTTTCTTATCACTAGTTTTGGACAAATATTTTCAGGTACAATATTGTACCAGCTGCTATTTGCAAATACATTTTATTTCATGTAGATTTGAACTATTTTAAACTTGTTTAGGCATTTATACTGAACTCTTGTTGCCAGGTATTTTAGACAATTTGATGTCTAAATTATACCAGTGGTGCTCCAAATGGCACATTAAAAAGGTCACATTCAGACGGTCAGCTAGTCATGCCCTACCTCCTACCTTTCTTCTGTTGAGAAAAATGTTGTGGTTATATGACTTACACAAAAAAAAACCAAAAACCCACAACGCTATGATAAAATAAAGTTGAATTTGATCCTTAGTAGGAGACTAAAGTAATGATAAAGAGATGGTTAGATTTATACAAATAAAAATGTATTTATAAAAATACTATACTGGCAGTTGATGTATTAAAAAGTAGAAAAGTCCACGGTATTTTGTTACTTTCTGGTTGTTGGTTTACTATGCTTTCCTTCCAACTAGTTCTCTTCATGATTTCTGCCTGAAACCAGTTTTCTTGTCAATACTAACAATCTTCCTGAATTTTTTCTTTCAGGATAGATTTTGATCATATGCATCAAAAAATTTGGTCGCAGTCTTATCCATTTACAAAGAATATAAGAATGCTTTTCCCAAGCATGGAAGGGGCAGACAGCAAGAGACAGTTTTCCTTTTCAAAAGCATGCCCTCAGTCAGTGCTCTGCTCCAAAATAAAGGCTTTTGGCTCTCTTCCCAAGCTACATGACTGGTAGTTTTGGGGCTGTCCTTGCCTTTCTGTTCAGATGCCTTTCTGATGCTCTTCACGCAGCTGGTTCTGATGGTAGCAACATCAGAGACTGCAATATGCTTCTCTGAAAAAGTCTTGGCCCGTCTTTACCATGCCAGTTCGATACCTTCTGCACTTTATTCTACAGTAGAGCTCCACATCATAGTAAAGTGTGATTTCTCACTCTCAAGGCTTTTCCAGTCATAAAGGGAAGCCCCATGCAGTCAATAGCTCAATAGCATTCTAGTAATCTAGATTTAATACCGCTGATTTGTCTAATTCAAAGGGTTTTGTTTAAGGAAACACAATTATCCACATTTCATGTCAGCGTCCTTACATTCAGTTAGAAAGTGATCCTTGCAACTTTTCATTTTCCATCTACTTAACAATGCATTCAATAAGCTACAGAGGAGGAAAATGTTCTTGCAGCTCAGTGATATTCTTAACCTGCTGCAGGAAGACCTGCATACTTCAGTTAATCAATCCCCAGAATCTGAGAAGACTCAAAATGAAAACAATGCATGTTCATGAGAAAGTTTTGAGGGATCAATATTTTTCAAAAGGAAAAAAAAAAAATCAGAACAGTTCAGTGCAGCTTTATCTTAGATTGTGTTCCCAGGTGTCATAAACTGTATGAAAATGCCTTTCCTTGGGCTTCTAGTTGCAGAACTTTGTTTACATAAGTGCACACATATGTATAGATACAAAAATCTGAGTTCAAGTTAGTATTGCATTTCTTAATTCAATTTCTTTCTATGTCTTGAGAGATTATTGCCTCTCATAACAATTTTCCTGTGCTTTTTTTTCAGCAGTTCCAAGTTAAATATATGCAGTTTCGTTTGTACCAGGAGTGCAGGACAGAGCCACCAATGACTTCACACTGATGTAGAGCTTGCTTAAATTTATTGATGGCTCTGTTACGTGTGCATTTGGATACCGGGATTATGCATTGCTAATGTCATGTTGACCAGGTTAGGGCCTGTAGTTTTATTATTCCTATAATCTGTTTCTTTAAAGAGCTTAAATCAGAGCTGTGACATTCACAAAATGCAGTCATTTTTAAGGTTTCAAAAGAAAGAGTATCTGCTGTTAGTAATAGGCCATGAAAAGTTTACAAGGAAAGCAGAAAAATTCAGATGACATTTAGAATTAATTGCATGGCAATTTGTAATGGGTTTGTTTACTTCTGTTGCATTGTTATTCAATTTTTCCCTACCTGTCAGATGAAGTTCCTTGTTCCATTGCCATAATATGTGTTTATGAGTTTACAGTTGTAGAGATTTCAGCCTCCCTTTATAATAACAATTACCTTTCAAAGTATTCTGGTTTTGTTTGTTTTTTTTTTCAAAATTCGTATTTCATATGTTCTCCAGTATCTGCCCTCCAAGTTTACCCTTGTAATCACAAGTATCTTAAATTAAACTGTATTTAAATATGTACATTACAGTGGTAAACAGTTGTACAGCATATTTTCCAAAACCATTTATATGCCATATTGGTTAAACCAGCTGTTGTAGAACAACACTTATAAAGTAATTAATTATTTACCTCTAATTACTGTGGATTCAAATTAGCCACTTATTTTAATAGATTTAATTAATTTTTTTTTCCCAAAATGAACCAAAAGTACACAAAAAGAAGAAACACAAGGAAAAATTCTGTTTTCTGATTTGGTTTGAATGTGCTTGTTTTTAGTGTAGTTGTGTAATACAGTAAAAATATTAATGTTTTTTGTAATCAGCAGCTGAGTGTTTAATAATTCTGTTGTGTCAAAATAACCTTGTAGAACTGCCATAATGTAGTTTTAATGAAATTACGTGTAGCTGTTTACAAAGACTATAAAATACCAGCATTTTGTCTGTATATAAACAAGCCTTCCTGAGCTGAAGAATAAAGTCTGTTCCAAACAATACCAAAAGATACCAAATGATACTAAAAGCTACCAAAAGATGAGGTGTCTTTCTAGGACTAGGTAATTCCAAATGTGATGGTAAACTGCAAAACCTTTCCTTCATGCCCAAAGTCTGGATTGTAAGGACGGCTGTATCTCATTTCAGAAAGATCCCAGCTTTAGTTACAACAGTTTCACGATGGCATTCACAGGTCTGAAATCTTATAAATCAGATTACGCTTCAATTACTTTAATAAAGACATTTATAAATATATATATATATATCAATAGGATCAAAACTTACCATTAAAAAAAAAATAGTTCACTGGTGCAGAATTCTTAAAAAATGTTTGGCAAGTGTTTGACAGTCCAAGATTTATGCCTCGAAGCAGATTCAAAGGTTCACAGAAGGCAGAAATCCTCTGGTTAGCAGATGCCTGGATGTCACTATATCATCTTTATACTGCAGGTTTTTAAATTTAATCAGTTTAATCCCCAAACCCACCTCAGTAATTTGTGTTACAGTAAAGCCCAGCTTCTAGAAAGAATGTCAATCTTCATTTGAAAGTCCTAGAAAATAGAAGGCCAAATTAAACACTGTTGTTTTGACTGCTTTGTCCACCCTGGGAAGCTGTAAGGTCTGAACCCTCCACAAAATCAGTATTATTCATATACAAGAGACCCCTGATACCTGACTGTAAAGAATCACTTTTCTAGCAGCAAAACAGTAAATCCCACAGGGAGCTTCAAAAGCCGTCTGACATTCATTTTGCACGTGAATATTTTATCCAGTGAAGTGGCTGGTCATTTCCTGTCTTTTTGGAAAACAGAGGTTTAAATCAACTTGAAAATATTTTGAAAACTTAACTTGCTTCTTAAGATGCTCAAGTGAGTTGGCTTGTAATGACAGTTGTACCATTACAGAAGGAACGCGGCAGAGCAGAGTGCGGAAGGTTAAGCCACCCATCAACTTTTAATGTATAAATCTTGGCTGAAATCAAAAGGGCTACTCCAATTTGACTGTGTATTTCTTACTCTGTATTTCTGAACCATTTCACCTTCCATTTCACTGCTTCCCTATCACACAGGCATGTTTCATAAGCCTAAAAGAAGATGGGATGAATAAAGCAGATGCATTTTCTTACTTCAGAGAGAGACAAATATCCCATCTGTTTCATACAAGGCTAAGTAGGATTTTTTTTCTGAAAGCTACGAACTAGGCAAATGTCTGCTTCACTTTTATTTTCACTTTTAACTACATATCCACTTCAAATTCAGAATGCTCTTCTTTCAACATGTTTTCCCTTAAGGTGTTCATAGTTGTGAATATGTAATCAATGCCAGTAATTATACAGTATATTCTTTTCACAGGAATTTTGTGAGGAACCAGCAAGAGTGTTCTTCTCAAAGTGCAAATATTAGATGTAGACAACACCATCCAATTGATTTTACTCAGTTCTTTCTTCCCAAACCTGTCACATTTTCAATCAAGGAGGAGTGGCTAAACGATGATCAGATGTTTTGTTTTACTGAGAAGAAAAAAAAATAACAACCCAGTGTTACTCTATACCATTCCAAACAACACAAACTGCTTCTGAATTGGGTCAGATATTTTAAATATAGTAAAATGTTTGGATGCTTAGTATATAATGGTGCAGAAGGTTCCTACAGAACCTCTAGGAACTGCTTCTACTTTATAACTTCAGAGAAATTTGTAAAATGATCTTGAAGGGCCATCTTATGTAAAATAACAGGTACAAAGATGTTTTTTTCTCCAGTCCATTCTGCACATGACTCCATGATGTCATAAGTCCTCTTTTCTCACCTTTAGAGAAGCATTCTGCTGGCTGACTATGACAGAACAACATCTCAGATATCTGGATAACTGAAAGCTTGGGATTTTCTAATCTCTACCCAGAGTATCCTGTCCAGAGTTTATCTTTTTGGGCTTTATTTCCATCACAAGATTTCTCAGAGGAAGATGTTTGCTTAGAAGATGCCTCATTCAATCTGTTTAAAATTAAGGTTTGGGTTTGTGTCGTTTATTTTTTAAAAAAGTAGAATTGCAGAGATATTGACTAAGCCCCTAAATATTGGACTGAATAATGAAAAAAAAAATTGGAAGACTCCAATTGCTTCAGGAAAATGAAGTCACCACTCTTTCCCAATGAATATATTTCTGACAAAAATCATGAAATAAGATTGTGTTTCCAGACATTAGTCTTATCCATATTTTGCTATGGTTTTATTTTATCTGGAAAAAATTGTATCCAGGATTTTCTTACAGAGAAGTGATGTTTTTCTATATGCATATTGAAGCTCTTTTACTTATCTAATCACATTTAAGTTCCTAATATTATTATATTTTTACTGCCTGTCAATCTTTCTTTAAAGCTTTCTTTTCCCTGGTATATGACAAACCCAGTGAAAAAGTCTATGTATTTATTTATAAGCTTACTGATCCTCTCATGTTTTGCAGAACCGAGGCTTCTACCCTTGTTTTTCTGGCATTTTCCCCCTTTCCTACTGTAGTCAAATATTCTTTTTATTATGTAAGACGGTGGTCCTCGATCTGTTGTCTTTTTCTGAAATGCCAATCCACCGCTTTGGGGAGAGCGTGACAATTTTTTCACCGTCATCAGTTAGGGATCATTAGGAAAAGTCATCAAATTACCTCAATATTTTTAAATGAGCAAGTTTAACGTGCCTGAACTTTTGCGTTAATGTTCATATATTAAGGCATATAGCAACATGACAGGAAACAAAGAAAAGGTAGGAAATGTGGCCTTCTGAATTCTTATCTTTACCAGTGTGTATGGAGACAGAAACACTGATCAACCAGAGCACTGCTGATTTCATTTTGGAGTGATACTGAAGAGTGATCAGTTTCTTTACAGCAGTCTTGATAGAATGCCAGTAATTTAGAAGCTGTGACATTGTTTTTCATTGTAAACTAGACTGAAAGCCATCTGGGGACAATGAAAGCCTTTTATTTGACTTTAATATGTTTAAGATGAGGCTTTGAAAGAGGAAAATCAGGTACATAACAGTTAACTTAGAGTTTCTCAAAGATATTCTGGAATGTAAAAAGGCATGAGAGAAAAATAAGGGAAGAAAATCGTTCCCTCATGGTTGTGAGGAAACCACTGACATTTGCATGCTTACTTGTGCAACCTTAATATCCCCATCACAGTTTCAGTTTTCAGTTTCAGAAGGTTTATGCTTTCATATAAGAATTTCAATGCCTTTATAAGAGACTATGCTGGTCATCCTGCACTGAGAAGTAGCTCATCCATATAATTGGAAACCTGAAGCAGTTTTATTAAAGAATATGTTCTTACTGAAGAAGACCAGTGCACTAGAGTTAAATCCGACTCATAAGACTTAGGAAGTAGGGGTTTTTTTTAAGATCTTAGCTCTCTGCTGTCCCTTCAAGTGTAACAACTTATACCTTTTTATTCATACATAGAAGATGATCATGCTGAGTCAAACTAAAGATTTATCTGGCACAGCATCCTGTCTCTGAAGTGGGCAACAAAAAAATGCTAAGTGAAAGAATATACAAAATTGGCAAACATAGTTTCTCAGGTTCAGGGAGCTAGTGGTTTAAGAAGTGTATCTAATCTCTTTTTTTGTCAATTTTGTCTTCTAAAACTTTTTGCAAAAAAAATGAATTTATACAATTAACTACACATTGTATGAATAAGATTATTTTTCCTGTAATAACCTTCTTGCAGGACAAAACAGTGATGTCCTGATGCATACAATCAAGCAATTTTAATACTCATTTGCAGACGTTAGTGTTTGGAAATTTTTATGCAGGTGTATGTATGTGGAAGCTTGGGCCAATTCCCCATTGGGAACCAAGTCCTAAATGTGCCTTTTAAAGTGACTGCTCAGTTATAAATTCAGATATACAGAAAAACGAGATTTACTAACCATCTTGTTGTGTCCCTGTCCTACAGAATCCGACTGAAATGGTGATACCTAGAGACGTGACAGAAACGCTTGTGGCTATTTTTTCACTAAATATATGGGTGTTACTCCAATTATGTTAGTGAGAATTATGTGTGCATATTGAGAGAGAAATAAATCAGCCTGCAAAGTACTGAAAGTGAGCAGGTGTTCCCACTTTTAATTTTTTTTCTCATTAAATTGCTCATTTGTAATTTCCCCATGCATTCTTGTCCCTTAGAGCTCTCAGCTGAACATTTTTCTCACGCTGAATCCTCACAAGCATTTGTAAGAACTTTGATTGTCTGGTAAATAATCTGTATTCCTTAAGAGAAGAAAAAAAAAAAAAAAAAAGTAGAGGCAACAATGTGGAGCAATCTTAAAGCAAAAATGATGGATCTCAGTGTTACAATCTGCAGCATTTTGTGGGAAGTGTCCTCTACATGTATACAGACTATATAATTTCTTTCCTCTGACAGAATAAGATTTCTAAACTGAAATGTAGCCCTAGCCTGTCATTCAATTATTCAGATTATTTGATATTGCTCAGCTTCCATTCAGCCATCTCAATTAAGGCAGTCTCCATCTTTTAGATTTTTTTCTGCGTGACATTTTTAGTATCTGAACTTCCCAGCATATCTGTGCAATGAAAACATATTCACACCATCTCATATTCTCTCATGTCATCTGAAGGAAAAATGGAAGAGAGTCTATCTAGCTTGTTTCAGAAAGGCTGTGCCCTTCATAAATACAATCTTGTCCTTTTTGTATCTAACCAGGATCCCGAAAAGATCATTTTCTTAGGTGAAAGATTTCCATATGGTGCTAGTCTTACTGGCAGGGGGGCACATGTCTTGCCTCAATTTGGTTGACAGGAGAAATCTCTTGGCATCAGGTGCTAAGTATTGTGCCTTTAGGCATTTGCCCCAGGGAGCAATTGCTCTCTGGGCAAGACCTGCAAGTTTCCAGTGGTATCATGAATGCAACTGGGTCCCTGGTCTGACACAAAAGCAATGCCTAGTGCAGGAACACAGTGTCATGGTTTCAGCCAAATTTAGCAAAAGCAGATTGACAGATGGCCCTTTCTCTCCTCAAAAAGAAAGGTGAGGAAGAGATGAGATTTACAAGTTTAGAATGAATTACGATACTTTAATGAAGTATATACAAATATATACTTTAATACAGTATATACAAAACTGTATCAAGCTCGCAGGATGATGATCACATCACCAGCAGCTATCAGGAAAAGTCCCAGACTGGAGCTGGATTCCAGATCTGGAGTCAGGAACGCTTGGATCAGGCTCAAAGGTGGATGAACAGGCAGGGTCCTCCTCGGACATCGGTCATCGAAGAAAGAGAGTTGACCCTTTGATCCCTCAGCTTTTATACTGAGCATGATGTGGATGGGATAGAACACCCCAGTTGGTCAGTTTTGGGTCACCTCTCCTCTCCCCTCCTCCCCACAGGTGTCACCCCTCAACACTTTTCACTTGCGACCCTCCAACAGGGCAAATTACAAAATTCCCTGCCCTTGGTTGTTCTAGCAATAAGTATAAGCAAGGGCCTCTCTGCACATCATTCCTTGAGATAATCATGTCTTATCACTGGGAGAGAGAACAGTTTTCTGAACAATGTGGTAATTTCAGAGTTTAGTTAGTTAGAAGAGGCCCAGCTAAAAAAATTGTAAAACAGAAAATTGGTTTGTTTTACCTCAAACCAGGCAACGCAGATAACATCAGCGTGAGGCGACTGTATAGAGCAAGAGTGATGGAAATAACCTGGAGCACGTGAGAAGATGGAGATGGAGAGCATGATGCACCTAATAAAACACTTGACAACAAAACAGGCTGCCCAGAGGGTTTATGGAGGCACCTTTTCCAGAGATATCCCAATCCTGCCTGGTTGCGTTCCTGTCCATGCTGTGGGTGATCCTGCTCTGACAGTAGGGCTGGCCTAGATGATCTCCAAAGGAACCCTTCCAGCCCCTACAATTGTGTGATTCTGTGAATAGAACAGGGGAACCAGATGTGGCAATAAATGCCTTCTCTGCCCAGATCACAGGCTTTCTGCTCCTATTGTAATTAGTCTAACCGGCAACTTTCCCTGCCAGTGATACCGGAGTAACTGAAATGAAGTAACGATTCTTCTGACCTGCCAAATGTTGCTAGTGGCTCTTTTATCACCTGCTATCTCAGGCAGCAGATGTGGAGGAGCTTCTCATCTTAATTTTAAAATCTTTCAAAGCCTCTAATCGTTTGTTCAGTATCAGAAAATTATTTTATTTCCGTATCACAGGCCTCTGACTTTCCAAATGTCACCTGCCAACTGAAGTTGCAAACACGTGTGCTCGTAGTCAGCCCTCAGCAACGCAAACAGGTTTTTCACTCCACACTTTTGCCCGTATTGGAGCCAACAGGAACTATGGCACATCACAAGTCTTAGGCCTATAGGAGAACTCCCATCTTTTTTTCAAATCAAGCTTGAAAGTATTACTTAAAGACAGGGTTTCCTACAAACGGTGTTATTGATGCATTTACGTTCGAGGTGAGGCTAGTGGATCACTTTAGATCTGGAATCATTAATTTAGCCATGCTTTAGCGTGACACAGTGTTCTGGTTTGAGGTTAAAATGAACCTGTTTTCTGTTTTACAATTTTACTTTCTTAGCTCGGCCTCTTCTAACTAACTAAACTCTGATATTAACAGCACATTGTTCAGAGCTGTTTCGTCTCACAGTGATAAGACCTGATTATACCAAGGGATGGTGTAGAGAGGCCCCTGTTTATCCTTTTTGCTAGAACAACCAAGGTCAGGGAATTTTCATCATTTGCCCCATCTGAGGGTCGGAAATGGAAAAGTGTAAAGGGGTCCCACCTTCAAGGAGGAGTGGACAGGACAAGTGACCCAAAACTGACCAACAGGGGTATTCCATCCCATCCGCATCATGCCCC
>VZRU01014831.1:78958-94253 GCA_013398155.1 Pedionomus torquatus
TTATATTTTCATTAAAGTAGTTTAGTTATTTTCTAAACTCTTCAAACTCTTTCTTCATCTCCTATCTTTTTCCCAAAGGGGAGGGAACATCTGTCAATCAGGTTTTGGTAAATTTGACTGAAACTACGACACACAGGTAGTTTAATAACTTAATTTTTTGTAAAATATGAATTTTCATCTGGAAATGATATTTATTTTTCTAAAAATGTTGTTATTATAAGGTTATGATACCAATGCCGGATTTAAAAATAAGTAACTGATATGTCAAGAAGACTGGAAAAAAAATGCAGCACATCTTAAGTGCAACAGAATCTCATACTAGGCTTCTGCTTTCAAAATGTACAGTGCCTTTTTTTACAATTCTGCTATCTTATTAAATATGAAAAACACTTCCACATACAAGAAATGCCTTCTGTCATATTACTGCATTGTTGACTTAGAGCTGTGTGTCCCCTGAAAGCTTGTAAAAAGGTAACTGGCAAAATACATTTTCAAGCAACTTACTGGCAGCACAGCACTGAATCTGGGAATACCAATATTAGATTCATAACTTAAGAACAATTTGTACTGCTATTAATAAGAAACACAGCTGATTTAGAGTCACCAACCATTTCTACGATAATTCTTACACAATAATTGTAATCTATGTATTAGATTTCGTAACTTCAAAATTTATCTAGAATAATAGAAAGAAAACTTTCTCTGCTAGTCAGTTGTTGGTAAAATTAAAGGCTTGAGACAGTTCAAAAATTACAGAAAATCATATTAAGCTAGACTGCTGATTTTCTATCAAAGCCAATAACTTCTTCATCAGAATTACGGCCATTTTGTTGCATCAGTTTCACTGGCAGCTAGGTAGAAATTAGAATGTCATGAAGAGGTCTATTAATGGACAATTGCAGCCAATTATCTAGAAAAGCAAAGTGTATAAGTGTTAGAAAAGGCCATCATTTTATGATTTCCTATGTCCTTATTTCTCTAACAATTACATCCTTCCTCCATATTCCTTATTTGTACAACCAAAAGATGGCAGTGCTTCATCAACAATTCCTATAAAGTTTAAGTTTATCCTTAGGTCATCATTTACAATATGTGAAAGCTTGAAGAAAATGCAGAGTTTTACAAGATTCTCAGGCTCTCTCTGATCAAATTTCAAAGGGAATGATAAGGGCTCCAATTTGTTTTTAAGGTGTTTTGGTTCTCTGACATCTTAGAAAACTTACTTGATTAATATTCTCCGTCTCTCTTATTGAACAAGATTTTGTAGAAAACCTAATAAGTATAGATCAGTTAAATCAGTGTCTCCCATTCTAAGATTTAACAAACTTAGGCAATTCTGTGTCTGGCAGTGATGCATCATCATAACTTTATAGTCTTTTCTCAAATTTGTGATATTACAACCGATACCTAATCCCTAATAATTTTAGTAGCCACCAAAGACGGAACTTTAAAACTTTGTTTGAACCCAGTGATGTGATTTGTAGGCTTGGGTTTTTTTCTGTATTTAAAACACAGAAGCCACCTCTTTTTTNNNCAATAAAAAATTTTTTTTTTTTTTTTTTTTTTTTTTTTTTTCATAAAAGCCAAGTCTCCTGTATCATGTTTCTGCTTTTTCTTTGTCCTTGTTGCATTTTCCTCAGACCATTTTTTTCGTACAAAAAATTGTTCTTAACAGCTCTGCCTCATAAATATTTTGGCAGATTCTATGCTAGTGTTACTCAGCATTTCTGCTTCATAAACACGAAGCAGATCTATGCTATTCACTGTGGCCATGGATTTGGTTTATTTTTATGAAGCTTCTCAGAGATACATTCTATCTCATGTAAAATATCTTTATTGAAAAGCATAAAAAAATATTACTACCAGCAATATATACTCACCCACTAATGAATAGCCATGTCAGCGTCAACTAAGTTCTATTCTAATTTATTTCTCAGAAAAGAGAAATGAAAAAAAAAAAGCTACTTTTGTTCAATAGTGTTTCCAGTTCTGATTGTTTTGTTAAGAATTCAGCCCACTATGCTTCATTTCCTCTTCCTTAAAATGAGGATAGTAATGTTAATATTTTACCAATATTATTCTATTTTATTGAAAACAAAAACCATAGATAGATAGATAGATAGATAGATAGATAGATAGATAGATAAAATATGCACACAGACATAAATACAAATAAGCATGAAAATATCAGCTGCAAACTATGAATAGTGTTATATATATTTCAGCCTCAGTACAATTTCTGTTGTGATTTCAGGTCTACATTTTAGGAATTGCGTAATCTAGCCTAATATTCATCATCTGTTTATATCCTTAAAAAGATGAGCATTAATGTGGAATTAATAGACTTCTTATTCCTTAAAGGTAAAATGTAGCTTTTTGCAAGGTTGGTTGTTTTTTTTTTTTTTAAAAAAGTGGTAGCCCAGAAATGCTCAATGAACTGCACATCAGAATATTATGTCCCTATTCCTTACATAAATTCAATTTCTTGAACAGATAGCATCTCACTTTTTTGCTAATATGACTTTATGCATGAGAGGATATGTATAGGGACTTGAGATATCCATAATGCACTTTCCAGAAGGTACTAAAATGGTATTTTTGAATAAAAATTACTTTTCTGCCAGCTCACCTGCTAGTTTCTGGCAGCTTACTTGGTTGGCTATCATACATAGACAAGCAGCATTTGGTTATTTTGATTGCATACCAATATTTATATTTGCTCATCAGTCTCTCTTCACAGCAGAAGGTCTTATTTCATACCGAGCAAACCCCTGGTTCTTTGCCCCTTGTGCTTTTACCAGGTGTTTATACATGTCATTTCGATTAAACAAAACTTTATGTATTCAGGACAAAGTAGCTTGTTCCCAAGAATAGTTGTCGCTAGATATTTAGCATCTTTTATACGAACAGTTTCTTCCATCAGATGGTGATAATTTGGGAAAAAAAAAGTAGCTTGGGTTGTGCCAAATGTATTCACAGTCTTCTGGGGCAGGGTGTGTGTGGGGTTTTGCAGTAAGGAGCAGGAGATAGTGAAGGAGCAAAAGTGCCTCTGTTTCTTCAACACCCCCATACTTAAAATGCGTCAGAGTAATTGAAAAGTTCTTATTTAGCCTGGGAACATTTCAGTTCATGCTCTCTTTCTCCATACATCTGCTGTGATTAAGACCAAACCCAAACTGTTCAAGTTAACTTTACTAACTGCAGCATCTTGTAATGACGCTTCTGTATCAAGAGCTTTCTAATTTCAGATGGAATTTTGAATCTAATACTGTAGAAATCAATTACTTCAAGTAACATTTTCTAAATAAAATAAAAAAAAAGTTTTGCAATTTCTGATGTCAGAAGATTCCTCCTATGCTGATCATATTTCCTTCTAACCCATATGTTTTCTATGATGCTTTTTATCTGAGCAGGTCCTTTCTTACAATCATGATATTCTACAGCTCCTTAAGACTTCTTCTGCCAGATTAGGTTTAGATAGTTTAGATAAGATCTTTAGATAAGATCTTTGAGGTCCCTTCCAACCCAAACCATTCTATGATTCTATATCCACTAGCACACAGTCTACTATCAAAATTAACTTTCATCTTCATCTCACCAAAGTGTATCCTTTAGCTATTTTGGATGTCACCTGCATGATGTCAGCATTAAGACATCACTTGAACGCCTACTTAGTCTAAGTAATAAAGCACTTCAAAGCACATTATGAAACATTACATTGAGATGAAAATTGCTATTTACAAGCCGAAGACTAGGTTTGTGTTGAATGTAACGCAACAAAATCATGACGATGCACCATATGGTAAAGGTTTATGGTTTTATTTTCTATTTATACAGTCGTGCAATGACAACTTCAGAGAAAAATGAAACATAGCTCATCTTTTTGCTACTCTGTCTGTGTACAAATACTGCTCTCACTCACATTCCCACTGTCACATGCTTCAGCATATTTTTTGTACTGTACTTTCACTTTGATAGATGTAAGCTCATGATATCATGATATTTTTATCCAGAAGATCCTTTTTTTTTTGCTGCCTGCATTCACCCTGCTGTCTTTTCCCACTTTTCTTGTTCTGTTACATTGATTCTGTACTGACCTTCTGGTTTTTATGCACTATAGTGATACAGACTTTTTTTTTTTTCCTGCTTCTAGTGTTTGTGTCTTAAGCCTTTAACAGTGGCAGGTTGGGCCTTTTAACCTTTGTTTTGTTTCCTTGTTAAGGGCAATGCATGTAATAGTTACTGTAAACTTCAGGAGTAGATGAGGATGTAAGTCAATATTACTAAGAATTAATGAATTTCTATGGCAACAAAACCCATCAGAAGACAATAAATAAAGGAGAGTTATGCAGGGTAAATCCAGCCTAAAAACATCAAGCCAGATCTTTTTTGTGCTGGCATCTTTTTGGAGTCTCTAAATCAGCTGATTTACAGCATCAATGAATAACCACGTATTCCTGTGTAACTGCACCATCTTTCCACTGCATCATCCTTACCATCCTCCTTCAAGATCAGATTTTATCACTGTGACATTTACTTGCTTTTTTATTGTTTACTCTTACTTTCTTTCTCTCTTTTCCTTTTTTTTTTTCTCATACTACGCACAAATCAGGATTGATACTCCAACTGTGAGAATAATCCTACCTACTATATAATATTATGATTATAGTCTGTGCTCTGAACTATCAATCAGTTCATCAAAAGCATTATAAGCATTAAATGGAGATGTTTAACATATTTTGGGGAGTCTGTCATCTTTCCCAGTATATCTATTTTTGAGGAGATGAGAAATTCTAGTCTAAGAACCAGAATAGAAATATTTTGAACTATCTCAGTTTTAAAAATTTAATATCAAGAAAGATAAAAAATGAATTGCTGTAACTACTAAGCTTAGAAACAAATTTTAATGGAGAATCCTTTTCAATATATCCTGTTTTAATTAATTGAAGAGTTTGATTGAAATCCATGTTGCTACAAATGGGTTTTCTCATTCTCTGATTGGTCCTTTTTAGGAAAAAAAAAAAAAAAAGAAAACCAACAAAAAGTATTGAATGTTGATAATCTTGGCATCTGGTTTCCCTCTTCTGTGTCCCTTTGGTTATCTATACAACCTTTTCTAGACATTCATTTTTAGAACCTGTTCTGATCCACGACACAGGTACTATGAATATTCCTGGATTAGTAATGCAGATTCTGAGACATACACCATTTTTTTTTTAATTTTTTTTTTTTTTTCAGATTTGGGGGATTTTTTGCTAAATATTTTCTATTTAGTTAAGGACATAACCATTTTTAAAAAATTTAATGCTAATCTTATAGCCATGACTTAAGAGTAAATGAAAGGGAATGTGATATACATTAGATTTAATCACTGATAACCATAAAGAGATTCCAAGCAATTAGAGACAGATTACTATTTTTTTGTCAGTAAGAGTTTCTATTAAAACCAGAGAACTCCACTAAGTATATAAGACTTAGCAGTTTTTAGAAATTAAGATTTAAATATAGTTTCACAGAGCTCGTGAAAAAGGAACTTTATGAGTCAGCTTTTAAATTCCTGTAAAGCAGCTTACTCCCATTCAGTTAACTCCCGATCTGATTTTAAAAATACAACATGGAAATATCGCTCATCCTAGACATGATCAGAAAAGCCCAATTATTTTTTTTCAGGAAATTTTGGGCTCTTTTCACTTAGTCAAATAACTGTACTGAAGAGAAACGGTATAAGGCATAGTGACATCTGAGAAATTCTAAGTAGCCAGGGATTTACTAATCCTCTTTTAAGAGTACTGAACAACGTGGAAAAAGGGAAAGAAAATGAAGAATAGCATTTTTATGCACATCCAGCTCTGCCTCTCTAGATAGAAGTGTGAAGTGAGGATTGCTTAAATGGGGTGGAAGAAGGTGATGAAAAGCAGCATGAAATCTATCCACCATGTGACCGATGCAAAACACATTACAGAGCTAAAATAGAAAGGCTTAAACTGTAAATATTTCCCAAAACCTAAAAAGTATTTGCCAAAAGTCTTTGTAGCTACAAAAAGAGCCACTGAGGCATATTAAAATGTACCCCACTGTCTTTGATACATGATTGGTATTATCTGTCTCCAAACATTTGATGATATGAATGAATATACCAGTGAGCCCTCTGCAACCTTGCAAGTTTCTTTCTGTATCTCCTCATCAGTCTACTAACATATTTTTTTTCTTCTCCCCTGGAATTTCCTGCTTAGTGCTTTTCTCCACTACTTGATAAATGAATTTTCAGGGGGGAGAAGGAAAAAAAAAAAAAAAAAAANTCACATCCAAGAGAAGAAAAAAAAAAAAAAAAAAAAAGGAGTCTAATTTTCTAATTTCTCTTATCTTCTTCAAAAAAAAAGATTTAAGTTTAGATGGGAGCTAAATTTAGCTAGATTGATGAACTATGGTTCTGAGGAATGATTCATGTGCATGAAGCCATATTTCTTGACCGTCAGAAATCCATGAGCACTTATCTAATGGAGTTCTGGAGGGTGCAGCAGGGACCAGCAGCTCCCTGGGGCCAGGGGATTTATGAGCCTTGGGACTCCCCCAGGGTGGGCTGGGCAGGGCAGAGCACAGCAGCCAAGGGCTGTCCCACAACCCCAGGGAGAAGCAGGGCAGGCTGCAGAGCAGGCTCAGCCCCAAGACCTGAGCACCTCCACTGGGAACAGGAACAGGCCAAGGCCAAGCTGGGATGTCAGCCCACAGGTGGGAGTCAGAATAAGACCTAATGAGAGGAAACTGGGGTACTGTGCCTGGTTCTGGGCCACCCAGTTCAAGAAGGACAGGGATCTGCTGGAAAGAGTCCAGCAGAGAGCTACAAAGATGGTCAAGGGACTGGAACACCTCTCTTATGAGGAAAGGATGAGACCTGTGTCTGTTTAGCCTGGATACAAGAAGACTGAGAAGGGACATCATCAATGCTTATAAATACCTAAAAAGTGGGTGTCAAGAGGATGGGGTCATGCTCTTCTCAGTGGTACCCAGCAACAGGACATGGGACAGCTGACACAAGCTGGAACACAGGAAGTTCCGTCTCAACATGTGGAAAAAACTTCTTTAAGTATGTCAGAGAATGGGAAAAGGCTTCCCATATTGGTGGTGGAAGTTCCTTATGGAGATATTCCAAATTTGCCTGGATACGTTCCTATCCAACCTGCTTTGGGTGACCCCACTTTGGCAGAGGGTTGGACTAGGTGATCTTCAGAGGTCCCTTCCAACACATACACTCTGTAATTCTGTGAAATGAGGGTGAGACACAGCATTAAGATGGCCCAGAAGAGCTGTGGGGATGCAGACAAACTGAGATTAGGACGGGGGTCAGAATAGGGGTCTTGGTCATGGCCAGACAGGGCATGGCTGCAGTTACCTCAGCCTGAGACCATGCCTGACAGCATCTGCTTAAATCTGCTGCATTAAAACATTTCTTATCTTTAATTCAGGGAGTTGATATACCTTTGTCTGGGTAGACAGATATATGGAAGCCAGTAAACAATATTTATATTAGGTTTCTGGTGCTGTGTCATCAGTACAAGTGCTAGTACATGGTCTTCTACTAATTTAAGGAAAAAGAGGAACTATTTCTTGTTGAGTGGCATAACTGGTTAAAGGTATCTTCTATCAAAAGTGCACAGTTCTATTATTTCAGATTGTTTTTCATCTCAATGAAGCTATTCAGTAGATCAGTTCTTTGGGAAAAGAATGTTTACAGATCAAAAACCGTTATTTACATATGAACATGCTAAATATTTTTTTGTCTGTTTTGCAAGTGTTTTAACAAAAGTCTGGTGCAAACAGGGAAGATAGTGAAAGAGACTAGTAGTTTATCTTACAGATCATTGACCATTCCACCACTGAAAATCAAAATTCAAAATACTGAGCTTTACTTGCTGTAAGAGGAGAATGGCTTCCACTGCATGGACACATCATACAAATATTAGAGGGCGCAAATTCTGGCAAGCTACTTTGGTCTTTCCCATTCACTGTGAATTCCCTAAACTGCTAGTAAGCCGAACAAACAAACAAAAACCAATTTAAGAATAATGATTATCATGATTATTTTTTTTTTAAAGTTAACTCCATTTTATGTGTTACTTGCTTTTTTGATGACACTGACAGCTGAGTCACGTGAATTGTAGTTTCCAAGCAATCACTCAGCTCAATCAACTTTTGATTCTATGGTTCCAAAAATGTAGTACCTCAACTAAATGTATGATTTTTTCTGGCATCACAGATAGTCACCACAATTTTTTTGTTATGCTTGCTAATTTCTCTTACAGCATCAAAAGAATTATAAGCAAAAATTTTTAAGTGGTGTGACATATTAGTGCCAATTTTGTATTAACTTAACCTGCAGTATATGATACACCAAACATTGATTTTGTAGAAATAAAGCACCATGGAGAAGATGGTCATGCTGTGTCAATTGTTTAAAAAAAGATATCTTGTGATAAGAGATCGTAAATTTCACAGTCACAATATCTTAATAATCATTTCAAGTGCCTCTTATAAAAGCTTTGAAGGCTGACAAATAACTTCTAAATATAGCGTTCCATCTGTCAGTCTCTTTTGTTCTGCAGAGTTATTTGTTCTGTTTTTAAAATGCTAGCCAGTTATAGAAATATTACGTGTCTTCTTTATGGAATAAAGCAGCCCAAGAATTTTCTAAGTCAGAAGAATCTGAGATCTAAAAATAATGTATAGAAAAATTATCCACTGAACTTGATGAGGTATTCAAAGCAGGAGTGGGTGATGGGGTAGAGATGGAAAGGATGTTGCTCTATTCTATAAAATAATGATATAAACCAAGAGCATAGAGACAAATTCTTTGTTCAATCAGTCCTTCCTCTCTCTTAAAATTAATATAGTACAATTTTAAGACATTGAGATGCTTTACACTCAGGTTTACCTAAACACATTCACTACTTTTGACCTGACTTCAATTTTCCCCCACTGGGGAAAAAAAAAAAAAATAATTAAAAATCAGTTTTTCTCAGAATTCTAGTCATTGGCTTTTTCCGTAAATGGCTACTGTACAGACAAATGGCTGACTCAGTAAGTTTTTGGTACATATATAACGTTTCTGATACAAGAGAACACACTGCTGCTAGTCCTGTTATTTTCTTAAATACCTAAGAATTACACAGCTGAAAAAGTTTTATTTATTCAGTTTCATCACTGCAAAATACACAGTCTATTTGTTTCAGGCTGTTTTGTTTTATTTTAAAAACAAAACTGACGGAAATCTTTTCCTTCTTTAAATTTCAGAGAAAAATCAATTATACGTGTTTTCTGTCTTTAATATTTACTTTTAATTAAAAATCAAGGCGAAACCAAAACTCTAAGAATTTGAAATTAGATTTTTAATGTGAAAAGCTAACTTGGGTTCTGCCTATAAACGGTACTTTTGTCCAAGGTCTCCTAGCCTTTGTTGGACACCTACACCTGGAGCAACCAGCTGTTTTTATATAAAGCCACTGGTGACAAAGTAGTGTCTGAAATCCATATCATAGCTACAGTCGATGATACAAAATGAGACAAAATGAGTACAGTACTTCATATGATGATTCTTTAATTCACCATTATGCAAATTGCCTTCCTTTTTTTTTTTTTTTTTTTTTTTTTTTTTTTTTTTTTTTTTTAAGTGTGTTTACTGTATGGGATTCCAAAGTTACAAAAGGCATTTAAATCTCAAGATGAGAATTTTGCCTCGGTGTAATGTATCAATCAACACAGGGATGCCAATATGAGCATTCTGTTTATCTACCAAATGGTTCTGCGTCCTACTCCAGAGGTGGGGTACCTGGAAGTTATGCATTTCAATGTTTAATTTCCATATGACAAAGTCCTTGGAATTAATCTTTAACTTCCTGATAAAGCACACAGATCTACAGCTAAGAACTGCAGAGAAACCATGCAGAAAAACTGCAGTCTTTGTTCGTGCCCACCTACGTTGGACTGCAAACGTTCAAAGAATATAAAATAGTCAATTCAAGCATCCAAACCACACTTTAATGAATGATAGGCAATAAGATAAACATTAACTTCATACCTTATATATATATACATAGAGAAAATTTACAATTATAATTTTTCTAACGTTTTGGTACGTGTATAATGGAAGCCTATTTTAAGAGTTCTATTTAAATGCTGAGCTTTTCTTTTAGTATTTTTGGTCAGGGGAGAAGTTGGGAAGGGAGAGGAAAAAGTCTTGAAGTGATGGTAAAAAGAATATGTAGAGTTAAAATACAGGGCAGAATTTAACTACCTGTACCTACATCAACATTTGTTCCAAGTTTTGCAGTTTTTTAGAGTGAGTTTTGAATGAGGGATGCTCTTTCACACAAGAACACTAATAGTAACCAGTACTGATTTTTTTAGGTGCATTTATATTTGTATTTCTGCATTTAGATTTAAAAAAATAAATTATATGTCCTTCAAGTTTTTATGCTTCATGGTTTTATACTTGGATTTTGAGTATGAGTAAGCACAATGTCTAGAAGCTTGTTGTATGATCGGAGTGCTTTTTATACTTCCTCTGCGGGGTTCATTATTATTTTATAGTGCTTTCCAAGAAGGCTTAAAAACTTAAAAATAATTAAAATACTTAATCTCCTCTCATTGAAAAACACTAAGACATGCTGGGGGTAAGGTCATACACAGAAGGTCCATCCAGTCATCTGTATCTCTGAAGAGCAGGCAAGATCTGGAGGTGGTCACGTACATCGGCGAAATCTGTAAATACTTGATACCACTGCCAAGATTGAAACCAAAGAAGTTGCTGACTGCCATTAAGAGGAAAAGATAAAGGTGTCCTGACATCTAGATTGCTACAACCAGTTCATACCAGCCCAAAAACCAGTAATATTCTTTGGTGGGTATCTATTAGCATCAGAACAATAAGACAAAAGTTACAAATTATCTTGCCTATTTCCATCTTTCTCAGATTTTCAGTTTTCTGGTGTTTGTTTTTTTTTTTTTCCTTTTTTTTTTCAGCTCTACATTTCAAAGGTAATAAATTGCTCCAGTTTCTCATATTTAGCAAGAGATTAACTTAGAGGCTTTATGTGCAATTTGTCTCGTAGCTACTTCTTATTTACATGCACTCCTGTCATGCCAGGGCTCAGTTCAATATTGAAGATTTACTGTCACTTTGAGTATTTTATATTTTTTTTTACATGAATCTGAGCTTTGAACCACTCTGAGACCAAAGAAATACATATATACAATATTAAACTACCTTAACTTACATTTCATACCTTGCTACAAGTATGTCTGAGGCACACCTAGATTCTTACACTTTAATGAGCTATTAACTGAAAAACTGAGAACGGCTGTCCATGGAACACCGAAGGAAGATATAACAAGTTCGGATATCAGGGAGACAACAGGCCACCAGAAATAGATTATTGGGCCAACGTGGATGGTTTCTGTGCCTGATAGCACTGCTGATTTCCCTGATCTTTAGCAAGTCACCTTCCTGCTTTCTTATCTCTTCCCCTTTTATCTGTAGTCTATGCTGGCCATAAAAACTTCAGGGTAAGGAATGTGCTTTAACTCGTATATAAACCAGTAGAAATTAGGCTGGTTTGGGGGGTTGAGGGCTTTTTTTCATATTTTTTTCCCTTGTCACAGTTTCTAAATCTATTTATCTATGCCAGTCCAGAGGAAAAAGGGCTCTTAGTTCTTTGGGGACATAATTTTTGTTAAAGATCAGAGAGGATCAGCCATCATCATAACATAGGTTTAAATAAGACTAAGCTTTCAGTTGAAACTGTATTTACAATATCTATTTAGGTGACTGTTCTTGTGTCTCTGTCTTCATTGAAAAGAATGTAAATAGCTTTGAAATATCTTGGCTTCATCCAGACATGAGGTAAGAATTTTTCCACTTTCATTTACAGATATTTGTCAAACAGCAAAATTGATCTCCTGCAGGTTTAGTGCTACATTCTGCCAAAATAATTGCGTGAAATCTCCAAATGCTACTGTGGTACAAATAAGTAATGATGATAACAGCAATGAATTTTATTATTTTTATGCACAGAAACAGTGTAATTCTTCCATGCTTTGAGCACATTTTCAAATTAAGTGATCATTGCAAATGTAAAATTTTCATGTATTTACTGCTATAATCTGAGTACATTCAGAAATAATTTCAAGGTCAAATAGAGGTCTGTGTCAGTTATCTTCAAGAGGATAATAATTTTTCTTTAGATCAACCTCATCCTGATTTCAATCTTTGTTATGACTATTTCAAAGGAAATTTTGTCATTTCAGAGTAATTTTTTTCTGATAGGAGGTGGGATGGGTACTGATTAGGAACAGGCAGTTGAATATAAGTAAATGAAGAATAAAAGATTCTACCAGGATTCCAATGTCAATGGGAAGAAAAAAAGAAAGTATACTAGAATTTATTTTATTTGAGCTTAACCTTGAGTGGTCCTTCACTATTCATGTACTCTGAGAATATACTGAGGGTGCAGATTAAGGAACTTTCTCACACATTCTCCCTTTGCTGTCTTACCAATCAATTCTTGGGGTGTATAAAAATTTTATTCTCTGAAATTGATGAGGACAGGAGTAATTTGGTCACTGAAACTCTTCTTTTTTATTCACGCTTTTTCTCTCTCCTTATCTTACTTGTTAAGAAGGATTTTGACACAAGATAATGAATCCCTACCTGCTGCTTTATTAATTTTGAATTAGATATTAAAAAACAGTTCTTCTGAAGGAAGAAGAGCATATGATTCATACTAGTGGCTTGCATTAATTCTGATTATGTATATATTTAAAAATAGATGGCCTTTATCACCTCCTGTATTTCCATGATGTACATATTCATATGTGCTCACATGTAAATACAGCTCCAAATGCTGGAGAAATTTTTAGGTGATAATCTTCCTCCAGCAATTCCCACCAGCTTTTCTGTTTGCTAGCTCTGAATCTCACTAGCCTAATGATTCCATGTAATGATTAGTACTGGCCATTGGCACCGTAAACCCTTGGTGTAAATTAGAGTCAATCTAGTAAAGAGCAATAGGGCTAAAATACACATCTTAAATTATTCTCCCCTCTACCCAGTTTAGTTTTGGCTATAGGAAGGACTTTTCACTTAAGTTCCAGTTCTTATGCTAACTTTTTATAAGCCTTTCAGTTTTCAAAGTGTTTATTAATTTATTTAACAAAAAGAAAAAAAAATAAAATTGCGACTGTAGTCTGCATAGTCCACCTTAAAGAAAATTACTGGAATTTTTATTAGATAAATTTATGACTTTCATGCAGATATGACTGATAAATGGATTGTCTCTTCAAAAGGAAGTAACTTCAAAAGCTGAAAAGAATAGCAGATGAAAAGAAGGTCATTTCATTTGACTTCTCTCAGCAGAAAAACAACCTGTAATGTTTGCTTCAAGCGATTCATTACAACTACCTCTGAAACACAGAACAAGAGTGTAAATGCACAGATTACCTTGGCTCCTATCCCTCCTACCCCAATTAAAATGATGTTTAAAGCTGTTCAAAATGCGCAAGAGTAAAATTTTATTCTGGGAGAAGCTGGCAGTATTCTCTTCGACTCCAGAAAATGATGGCTAAGATCACCTGGGAGAACAGTTTGCCCCTTAGTAATGTGTGGCGATGGAGATGTACACAGCAATTGTCTGTGTGGGTTGCACTGAGTTTACCCTCAGGATAATACCGAGAAGCTGTCTGTGACAAGCAACTGACATCTCACTTGGACATGTGATGCTCAGATGTGCAGAGAATCCTGACCTCCTTCTGTAAGTGTGATATCATTTCCATACCTGCTCCCCCTACCTCCAACTTTCCTCCTTGGGTTTCTCCCGTTCAGTCGCAAGTTGCCTTCCCCAGTGGATTTCTTTTGCAACTCTTCAAAGTAGAGACAGTTTTGTCACAAAACTTCTGCTGACATTTCAGATCTCCAAAGCCTGTTGAGGAGTATGTAGAGATTCTGTGGACCATAAACTGGTTTAAGACATCCAGGGTTTAACTGTATGAAAATGGTGGAAGACAGCATAATCCTGTTATTTATGTGTGCTCCTAGAACAGCCTTAGCTGAAGGAAATGGAAAAAATTTGAAATGTATACTAAAATAAATCAATTTCCCCACATAATTCTGTAGTTATTGCGTGTTGGTTTGGTTTTCCTCGCAGAATAAGCAGAGTGAAGAGAGAAAGAAATGTTGCCCAGGAGGAAGAATTAGAACTTCAAGTTTATATGTTTGTGTCATCAGCCCTGAGCTTCTCTCGTCTTTTTTAAGTCAGATCAAGGTTTACAAGACTGGGCTGACAGAATCTCATAAATCATCTCTCATTTAAATGAACAACCATGGTTTATTCTCAGTAAACTTAATGCTCTATAATCAAATAAATTTTACAGCTGATTGGCTGAAATGAGTAAGATACTTGTGGCTACAGTACACTATTTTCAGCACACAAAAATATAATAAAATTATAATTTAAGATTGACTGTAAGTAATTATCCCATTACTAACTTTAAAAAGGAGTAGTTATTAACAAATTGTATGCCACATAAAAAGAAGATACGGTATTTTAAATAATGGCTGCTATGCAGTTCTAAAAAGCTGATAAATCAGGTTTGAATTTTGTCATTATTATTTAAACAAATCTGTAAAAACCATAAGCTACTACACATATTATCTAATCCATCAAGAGCCAGGTATACGTTACATAAAGTAAACCCACTCATTCTAGAAATGTTTTGTGGACAGCTATGCAAGACAGTCACTGCTAGAATCATAGAATCCTAGAATGGTTAGAGTTGGAAGGGACATCGAGTTCCAACCCCTCTGCCCTGGGCAGGGACACCTCCCACCACACCAGGTTGCTCCAAGCCCCATCCAGCCTGGCCTTGAACCCCTCCAGGGATGGGGCAGCCACAGCTTCTCTGGGCAACCTGTTCCAGTGCCCGACCACCCTCACAGCAAAGAATTTCTTCCTAATATCCAACCTAAATCTCCCCTCTTCCAGTTTAAAACCATTACCCCTTCTCCTATCACTACTATAATGTCTCTGACACTTGAATAATATTTACAGCATATAATAGTGAAGTGTTGAAAGAATCTCAAAGTACCCGCTGAGTTTAAGTACACTTCTAGGTTTCTCTTGTTACGTGCCAGAAATTCATCCTGGTCATTTCTGATTGCTCTGAGGGATTTCTTCATTCCCTGACTTCTGTGACTGCAGCTGTCCCCTTGGTCCAGACAGTCTCTTTCTGGGAAACACTTTTTTCC
>VZRU01014831.1:101160-120656 GCA_013398155.1 Pedionomus torquatus
TAAACTTAGGTATAAATAATTCTGGAAATGGGCACACTAAATACACATACACTAAACTGATTATTTTATATATATATCTACACACATAATATATATTATTATATGTTATATTTCTAGCAAGGCTAGAAATGCACAGTGTCTTTACATATCAGCTCTTTCTTTTTCCCTGGAGCCTATAGCCAACCAAACAAGAAACCAGAAAATCAAAAATTGACACATGGATTCTTATTTTTCAGCAAATGTTATAGTAGTAGGAAAAGTTTTACTTTATTCAAAACATAAAATAAAATAAATTCTAAGAATCAAATACATTAAGTTATCTTGAGTGTTTAGTTATTGAAAGCAAAACTTATTTCTCTGCCTGCCAATCATACTGTTCCAAACATAAATCATTTGATACCATCAGGTATGTAGAAATATGAAATATAACTTCTGCAGAAAGCACAGTGCAGTTGTTAATAAGCCTAAAAATTACATAGGTAAAATTCACAAACTACCTTAAATCTAAAAACTTGTGTTTTGTTTTGTTTTGTTTTGTTTTTTAAGCAATCTTAATTACACCATGTGCCTTCTTTCAGGACTTCTTTCTTACAGAGTGAACATGTTGGAATGTGGCCACTGAAGTAGGTAATTTTAGAACATATATGTGTATTCTTATTTTGTAGAGGTAATGCATCACTGCACCATTCTCCTTGTAATTTAGAGGATCATGACATAGTATCCAGCTTAAAGGTTTTACACTGGCATCCTCCAGTCCTATTTTCAGTTAAAATACTGTACATCTTGAGTCACTTAAGAGACTCTCAAAATAGATCTCAGAATTTGGCTCCAAGTGATTTGTCATGAGTTTATTGCTGAGATACCAGAACTCTAAGGATATCTTGGATGGAAGTGGAGTGACTTAAGGGTTTCAGTATCTATTCTTAGTACTTATCTGTGTTTATCTACAACTTTCACTACAAAATCTTGGGGGTTTGGTTGTTCTGTTGTTTGGTTTTTTTAACCAAATGTCATTGACTGTAATGGGTCACTGACTGCACATGTTAGAGACAATGTTCTATTGGATTGTAATAGGCTTAAAGTTAGCAAATTTAAAGAAAATCCTAAGAAGGATACAACTACAATAGGTGTTTTGGAAGAGGGGGGATTTAGATTGGATATTAGGCCCATCCCTGGAGGGGTTCAAGGCCAGCCTGGCTGGGGCTTGGATCAACCTGATGTGGTGGGAGGTGTCCCTGCCCATGGCAGAGGGGTTGGAACTGGATGATCTTGAAGGTCCCTTCCAACTCTAACCATTTTTTGATTCTATGATTGTATGTGGTACAAACTTGACATAAGCAAAACAAGCCAGCAAGGACAAAATGCAAAGAAATAAAAACTCTCTTTGGAGAATTTTAAAAAAACTTCTGACATCTAATTAAGATATTACTGATATTTTCTAGAAAGGTAAAGGGAAGGTTTTTATTTTCATAAACCTATTGAGCTGGACACAGCAGAAAGAAGGATGATCATATCTTAATGCAGTTTAATGAGACTTTTTCATTAAGTTGTTATAATTATATATTTCCAAGCATAATTTACCCAGCATGAGCCAAACTTGTCTTAATAAACATTCACAGAGGAAAGCTAAGTTCACACATAATTTGTCTTTAACCCACCTTGCAATGAACCTGTCCTCACTGAGGCTGAAGGCAGAGGAGAGGCTGCCCTCCCAACCGCATGTATGATAAACTTCTAGGCTTGTGTCATTCTTCGCTCTCGTTCCATTTATCTTGGGGTCTGAAATCCATCCGAAGTATTCAGCAGTAGGTGTTCATCAAGTTGAAACGATGTTGAAGTGCAGTCACATCTAGTCTCTCCATCCCACATTTGTGTCACTCGCAGGGCGAGAAACAAGCTTCCCCCATTGCTGTGCATGGATCTGTATCTAAATAGATGAAATAAAAATAGGAATAATATTGAAGTCAGCAACAGAATAAAAGTCTTTTTCACCCTTTAGAAGAACAAACACAAGGCAGCAGCAGCTCTGTTATTCCAGCTGCCTTTCCCATCTCTGACTAAGCTGGTATATTAGAGCCTCCAGACAGTCTATTTAGGAAATAAAATGCTAAAGAGCTGAATCAAATGGTGATAACTGTCATTTTGTTTAATGGCTTCCTCAAATCTGAGATTTTTCACCTCTACTTTGTCCTGACTGTGAGGCTGCTTGCCAAAGCTGTAAGTCCCAGCTCGCCCATCTCCAAGGAGCTGGCTACCTTGGAAGCCACATTTATGTGGCCAGAGACAATGTGCCTAGCACGTGTGGCAGTCTTAGCCCTAAAGCAGAAATAAAAATCCTTTGCCTTTTCTTTTGCAATATATTTCAACACAACATACAGTTGTTTTTCAATTAAATTTTGAATTTCATTTCTAGCTGCTACCTTTTTCATTTTTGTCAAGTTTTCAGAAAGAGCTGAAAAGCAAAGCTATGCTTCATCATGTGTTTCTCTCCATAGATTTTTTTCTCTCTGCCACTTCTCTCTCTCTCTCTTCATTCTGTTAATTTTGAAAGTGTTATCCATAGTCATCCAAGAGCATTGTGAGTATTTTGACTGGGTTTAATGGTCAAAGGTGAGTACAAGGGGAGTGAGTGTGCTGCTGTGAAGCTTGCTTGCTTGCTTGCTTGCTTGCTTGCTTGCTTGCTTGCTTCCTTCCTTCCTTCCTTCCTTCCTTCCTTCCTTCCTTCCTTCCTTCCTGCCTTCCTGCCTTCCTGCCTGCCTTCCTGCCTTCCTGCCTTCCTTTTTCTTCCTTCCTGCCTTCCTTTTTCTTCCTTCCTGCCTTCCTTTTTCTTCCTTCCTCTGTCTATCCTTTCTCTGTATCTTTAATGAATTATTTTATATGGCTATAATGGTGGCTGTTGCTATGGTATTAAATGGCAACACTGTCTATTCTCAAAATACCATTTTCTTGGTAACATTTCTAGCTGTTTAGTAGTTTATAACATTAGGGTGAAGTTAGAATCCTGGATGTTGTCCCCTATTTATTTCATCAAAATTAACAGAAAAAGTCTAAAACATGTTTCATTACAATAAAAGATAAAATATTTGCTCATTTTGGAAAAATTATCGAAAGCATTTGGAACACTGGAGAATGTCAACTTTCTGATATTTATACAGTTATTAAATAGCTCTTCCCCCCCTCTCTCTTTTCTTAAAGAAAACCATTTCCTGAACATTTCCTTGAATTTATCAGAAATAGCTAAACATGGAGAGGGGAAATTGAAAATATACATCAAAATCTTTTGTTGTTGTATTGATCATAAAATAAAGTCAGTAGAAACATAATAATTCTAAAATATACACTGGAAACAGGAATCAAATCCAGAATAGAGCAGGGAAAGCAACAGTCCTTGATCATCTGCATGATAAAGAAAATAAACAAAGCTACAGATAAAGAGAGTTAGAAGATGGGTCCTCCATTATGTTAGTAAAAATTAATTTCTCTATGCTATATGGCAGAGGAAAGCATGTTCTTATGCTAGAATATAGCACTTTGCACCTGTTTGTTCCCCAAAACAATATAGTTGATGCAGTGCTGTGCCAACAGTGATGATGGGTGCTACACCTGGTGCTGGAGTTAGAGCAGTTTGTGCTGCTTAAATATTAAATACAATTGCATTTCTCTGCATTGCACCTTTTTTTTCCTTTTTTTTCCCCTTTTTTTTCTGGAAAGCAAGATAACATAGTTCAAGAGGAAAGACAGCAGAAAACATAATTGTGTGTGCAGGTCAGTTCTGTGACTGTGAAACTAGCAGCAGAGAAATTCAAATTTATCTGCTTGGAGATAGTACATGTAAAGATGTATGCAAGCTATCCACCTTTGAGCCAGTTCACCTTCCTTTAATTGTGCTATAGAGTTGAGTCCAGGAGTGCCTATGGATCCATTTGCACTTTAATTCAAGCCTGATTCAGAAAATCCCTTTTCTGAACATTTAAACTAAAGCAAGGTGTCCTGTAATGCCACCTCCGGAGCCCTTAAGGTCAGTACGCTGCAGAGTACTTTATTTTGGATTAGCATGAATTAATCAGCCCAAGGGGCTCATTGATTTCATAGAACTCTCATTTGTGAGTTATTGAAGGTTTTTCTGCATTTTTCTCTCTATTACTCAACTGTTGCCACAATTCATAAACTTTGCAAATTAAAATAAGAAAAAAAGGAAAAAAATGTAATGGGCCCACAGTATTTAAATATTCCATTAAGTGCTTTTCTATGATTAGTGAGTAGGCAAAACTTAGAAATAATGTGACTATTGTGATGGGTTGACTTTGTCAAGCTTCTAGACATCCACTGAACTGCTCCTACACCTACCATAATAAAAGAGATTGTCTTAGTGCTTAATGATTTTCTGTGTTACAATAGCTATATTTCACATTCATAGTTATATATCAGCATCAATAATGAGCAGGAAATACCTTTCTGCAACAGAACTAGGATACATTGATCTACAAATTAACACCACGGATCAAGGAAAAAATACATCTCGTTCTCTAGATGTGGCTAGATCCCAAACAAGTTTTGTTTGGAATAGAATTTGAAACACAGTTTGGAATTAAGCTGTGGAACAAGTGCTACATGTTGGTCGTTTCACTTAGGAGTAGCAGAAATATATGTGGGTCAGAAGAACCTTTAACTATGCTGCTTAAAATTGGTCTGGGAGCATGTGAGAGGAAAAGTATGATTTATCTGCCTGGTGCTATCAGAGGAGAAAACTGAAGCCATCCCTATGACACTTCAGTGATAATGATAGGGCTTTCTTTTGAAGGTCTTCACTTGTTGCTGCATTAGATATGAATCAGTGACAACAACTCTCAATAAGCTTTTGTTCCGCAGATAGAAACTGTGTTGGCCCATTTATCTTACAGAAACCTTTGAAAGTTCCTATCACTCAATAGTCCGTGTGCACTTGGAACTGTCTTTGCATGTGAAATCTGTAGATGTTTCTTCATAAAGAGCAGAATAACTTCATTTCCAGATGAAATTCATACTGAAAGTGGAAGGTTTTTTTTGCTTTTTGACCTCTCTCTCTTAGTGCAAGGCAAGACAGCTCTGAATTTAGTATAGAGACTATAAAACACCTTTATCACAAGAAAGGAAAAAAATCTGTTTCTCATGATTAAAATATTGATTTAAAAACCTGTTTATGAATGTGAACTGCTTCTTGAGATGCTACTGATTTTGTGAACTAAGGATAATGATGAAGAACCAAGAGACAAATATTACATTCTGTTTCCCGGGCACAAATTGCACAGTGCATACTGTGGAAGATGACTTAGTGCTGCTCATGTCTGAAATCATGAACAGTCCTGTATGAAAATACATTTTTACTATCTTGCTAGTAGAGTGTATTAAAAAAGGTATTGAAGTTTCTCAGTGTGTGGATCACCATTATTATTTTAATGTATGTTTAACCTTAACTGCACCAAGAAACAACCTAGGCATTAAAAAAAATGAAGATTCACCACCCATCATATATGGGTAACCCAATATATGAAATGGTAAAACAGCTTCCAGACAGACAGCAGATGTGAAGTTCTTACTGCTCATAACGACTAGTGGCTGGTCAGTCTCTGAGTTGTTTTTCCCCGTCATCTCTGGGAAACGAAGGACACAAATGTAAAATAGTTAAAGGATATCCTAATTATGGTAAAAAGTACAAAAAGCGCTTTCAAAGGTCTTTTATGGATAGGAATAAAGAAAGAATAAGGAGTGATGACAGAATCATTGTCTTCATGCAAATAGCAGAGGCTGCAGAAACCTGGTACAAATCCAAGTGACTGGAAAGAAAGTTACTGGTCTTTATATGATCAGGGAGTTTATATATATTTCCTGCTGTGTAGAAGTGTCTTCAACACCATATAAGTCACACAAGAACATGTCCTGCTCTAACTGAACCGTAACGCATTTATTAGCCATGAGTATCATGTGAAGAGAAGCAGAAAGGAGGAGAGGAACAAAAAGAAGAGGAGTTACACACAGCCCTGGGGACATCCTTATGAGACACCGTTCTCATCAAGTGAAAGTGTGGAGCAGTCAGCAAGGAGCTGTGTAGTGCCACCGGCCAAGGTTAAATCACAACAACCACCACCAAATTGCTCTGTATTACTTTCAAAACAGTAAGGAAGTGTTGCATTGGTCAAGCAGAAAATAGAATACCTTGAAAACAGAAAAAAAAAAAGAAAAAAAAAGAAAAAAAGAAAAAGAATGAGGCTGTAAATAAATCATTCTTTGGCTATGGTTGAGGAATACAGGTTGATTTGATCTAAAATGTGTTAAAAATTATTGTGAAAACACAAGCATAATATGGAGGCTGTGCAGAGCTTTCTTATGCAGCTTCATTGATTCTCTTATCAGTTGAATAGTTGATTCAAAGATAAGCTTGCCTATATCCTCACATTTCTATTCTTTATTATTTAACAACTGTCTTACTATTATTTTATTATTGAATGTGGATTTACATTCCTGTATGTAGCGCCCCATTCAAAATACCAAGAAATATCAAGAATAACAAGAAGGTAACTGATTGATTTCAAGGACTTGAGTCAAGTCCTTCCTTTGTACCTTCATGTTTGGGTTTTTTTCACATTGGTTCAGAAAAAAAACTGTGCTTCTGCATTAACTTCCTTTCATTTCCTGGAGACAATTAAAGAAACTTTCCTCACACAATTAAATGAAAACACAGAGATGAGAGAGAAGCATCTCATTCTCACCTTCATGACGAATGAGCTCCCAAAAATTCAATATTGGAGCTTTTCTCTGTGCAGAAAGAGTTAGGAATTCTCATGGATGAGAAGTTCAACATGNAGAGAGCTGGGGTTGTTCAGCCTGGAGAAGGCTCCAGGGAGACCTTAGAGCAGCCTTCCAGTAACTGAAGAGAGCTCCAGGAGAGCAGGAGAGGGACTCTTGGTCAGGAAGTGGAGTGACAGGACAAGGGGGAATGGTTTTAAATTGGAAGATGGGAGATTTAGATTGGATATTAGGAAAGAATTATTTCCTGTGAGGGTGGTGAGACACTGGAACAGGTTGCCCAGAGAAGCTGTGGCTGCCACATCCCTGGAGGTGTTTAAGGCCAGGCTGGATGGGGCTTGGAGCAACATGGTCTGGTGGGAGGCATCCCTGCCCATGGCACGGGGGTTGGAACTGGGGGATCTTCAAAGTCCCTTCCAACTCTAACCATTTTATGATTCTAATAAGTTCTGCTTTTCAGAACCGAGGTTTTGCAGTTTAACTGTTCACCAGCCCAGTTATCAAAAGGCAAGGACAGTTGATGAAGAAAGATTGGTCATGCTAATTCAAGTGTGTCAAAATGCTGTTCTTGCAAGCAAAGAATTATTCTGGGTTGAATAAAAGCTATTTTTTTAATTGTTCAATTTTTGTTTCATACATTTGTACACTTCTTTAGTATGATAATAGATCCTTAATAAGATCTGATGTATTGTGGCAAGATAAATTTTTGCTAGCATGAGACTGAATTAACTCTGATCCTACTGTAGGAGAAAACAACAAATCATTATACAGTTTCATTTTTCTTCCTTCGTTTCAGTGGTTATGTACTCTGCTTCACTGATGATCAGATTAGTGCGAAAAGAAATATTTCTTTATTAAAAGGTTGATTTTCCACAAACTCATCATGATGCGAGACATCCCGGTTTGATATAAAATTCTGAAAAGAGAAGCAGCTGCATAGAACAGTTTATATTTTCTAAAAGAGTAAGCAAGGCACTCACATAAAAAATGAATAAGCCATATGTTTTAATCTAAAGGAGAAAAAGGAGTTTTGGACAAGATACATTTAATCTTTTTATCTCCTATAACTTCTTTTATTTATTTTTTTTTGTCTGAACCTGTGAATAAAAAAACCCTAAATTATTTATAACAGATACAAATTCATTAAAATAAGAACATAATTTGCATATGATTTGGACAAACTTCAGGATAGTCCAGAATGTGCTTTCCAATAAAGATATTTGCACACATATATAATGCATGCACTTAGGTGCAGCAGGCATTTTTATTAATGCAAGCCATTTTCTCATATATTCAAAAAAGTACAAAATAAGCACATTGGTCAAAAAGAGAATACTGCTCCAGCAGAAAAAAAAAATAATCACAAAATTAATGCGGCTAAGAGGGAATATTTTGAAAAAAGGATTGTGCTATGGTTGCACATACACAAACGGTAGCTAGATCCTCCTTTGGTGCAAATTCTCATAGAAGTGCTAGTTACAGCAGCAACAATGAATTGGAGCAGAAGGTGTGCAAGGGGGATACTGTAAGTGTTCTTTTATAGATTTTTATTGTGGCATTATAAAATAGAAGATCAAGTTGCACAGTTGGAATGCAAACCAGGACGACTGCTACATAAAGGAGAAGAATCATCTGAAAAGCAAACAGTCCATTATGTTGCCTTGCAAAGTATATCAAATAGAAACACCAAGGTAGGGTATTATAATTTACACTCTCTAATACTGTCTATAGCTTCTTAAAGGTACAAACTAATGTTTAAAATATTTGTTATGCAGACAGCAGAATTCACCTTCAGGCAAAAATCAATACTGTGTAAATGAAGTCCAATATGCACCCAGTTCCACATTATTTTCTCCAGCAGTTGTTTCTATAATAACAACCAAAAGGTTGTTATAACAGCATAGGTGTTGTTATGAAGTCTTTTTTCAAAGCTCTTCCCCAGGTGACAGATTCTACAGGCACAAGTACTTTATTAAAAGCTACCTTATCCTGGCAAAGATATCTGAATTTTCTTGAGCACCAGGGACTACTAATTCCAGATTTACACATTGGCATCCTCAGTTCATGTTGTACCTAAAAGTTCAAAAGCTGACAAGAGGAAGGAAGGTTGCTTGCACGCTTGATTTTAAAGCCAAGGGAGTCAAATCACAGAATGGAAAAGCAGAAATCAGGAACTGCAACAGAAACAGGGAGTGACTACAAGGAAATTATCATAATATGATTCCTTGATTACCAAAAAGTGTAACACTGACCTTCTGTTCTCTTCTAACGCAGGAAATTAATTACGTCGCCTCTATGTTAGCATTAATGATCACGAAGATGTGAAAGGGATGAGTTCGCTCTGATAATCTTACTGAAAGCTTCTCCTTTCCCCCCAGTTAGTTTTTAGCAGAATCATCAAACTGGGTGATTACCACATGGCTCAGTAATTATTAGTTTATACACAGAAGAGCATATGCAAAAAGCTGCCCCTCCCTATTTAAAAGGATTGATTTAATACTAATTTAATACTAATTAATATTAAATGGCACCTACAGGAAAGAGAGATGTTTTTTCTTTACCTGATAGGAAATTATTAGGTAAAGGTGAGCTGAGGAGTCATTCCACCCGTGGAACCCATTTTAAGTATCATCTTTTCTGATGTATTAAATTACACATTCGGCTCAATACAAATAACGATGGAACACTATTAAAAAGAGCTGACATTCTTAAGTTTTTCTGCGGAGATATAACTTTTGATAATGACAGAAATGGAAGCTCTGCATATACCAGAGTAATGCAAGAAAAATTAATAAGTGTTCAGGAAGACTGAGTGAAAGAATGAAAGCTTTTGTCAAAAATATCAGAAACTAATAACGCTTTGGATTTCAGAAAAGCTGGACTGAAAAATGTATGTGTGATAAAAAACTCAAAACTCTATCTTCCTCATGGAGCATCACTCCGAGAGAGAGAGAAACTTTACTTCTGGGAAATCTGCTAGAACTCATATACTTCTGCTGCTGCGATGATACAAATAAAATTTGTGATATTCTCTGGTTAAACTGGATCCTAATTGATTCAGCCATAAGGTATTTTAACCAAACGTTACACACTTGCTCCAGTTGTTTGGACAAAAGGTCAGTGCAAAGCCAACACAACCAAAATTAGCAACATTTTCCCTCTGTAGTCTCATCTGTCAGGTATCCATTGAGGCAACTCTTTCCAGAAAGGAGTGTCCTTCTGCTAACAGAGCTCAGTATTTTGTTAAAAAGAGGTGTTTCCGTAGTTCAAAACTTCTCATTGTATCTGTCAAACACTTCAGAGGACTATGTCTCAGGTCTACTGAGGATCTGGTGAACTATCTCCAAAAGATATAATATGTAATTATATATATTAGTAAATGGTATTTGATCTTCCCACTGTTCAGAAGCATCTACTGAATTGTACATGCATTTAAAAAGCTTGTGTCTAATGGCCTCTCACCACAGAGGAAAAAATTAACATATAATTGCAGGAATGCTGATATTATCTTAGGTATACAGAGATTTACATAAGCATTCCTGTGCTTATTGTAGGATATATTATAAATATTGCAAAACAAATTTTGGGTTACATTTTGTACTAGATTTTAAAGAATCTGAAGGAATTTAGAAACTGACTGCTATCTTCCTTCATTTGGGACAGATGGTAGAGTTTGCTCATCGCTTTAAATAAGAGGTGATACAGATTCATATCTCTGCACCAAAGAGGCGTTAAGTTAAAGTATGCAAGATAACATGAAAATGATTTCTTCTCTATATTAGGCAACACAATTTTCCATGAGCCTGGAAGCAGGGAAACCATCACATAAATGAACCAGGTTTGAATTTACAGACTTTGTGATTGTTGTCTCAGAGTCAATTTTTGGCAGGTTTCAGACATTGAAAAGTAGAAAATATTACCAACTAGTTTGTCCTATCAGACTTTTATTTTTCTCTTACATGGAGTAAGGTTTCTTCTGCCTTGATCTACAGGAAATTTAGAGGAAGCCCTTTCACTGTCAGAACAATATTTGAGAGACAGTTGCTGCCAACAACCCCATTCTAGTGCCTGTCACCAGTTTAAAATAAAGAGCCCATAGAGAGGGGACACATGTAAGCACCAGCCTCATCTTGCAGGTGAAGTTTAGAGGCACCAGAAACTCGTAAAGAAGACAGAAACTTTCCTGTGTGAACCCATTATTCGCTGGTTGGCTAAGCTATGGTAGAATAGAATCATAGAATGGTTTGAGTTGGAAAGGACCTTGAAAATCATTGAGTTCCAACCCCCCTGCTATGGGCAGGAACACTTCCCTTTAGACCATCCAGACTGGCCTTGGACACTTCCAGAGATGGGGCATCCACAACTTCTCTGGACAACCCGTTTCAGTGCCTCACCACCCTCATAGCAAAAAAGATGGTACTTCTGGTACATCAGATAACAAAAGAGAAGTCATCACAGAGCTGGTTTGAAGGGGGACCAAGGAAAACATCTGTGAGCATCACTTTGCAAGTTAGAGGAGAGCCTGACTGCTTGAAAGATCTTCCTTATTCAGTCTGAGAGGGTGCAGTTGCTAGATTTATCTTGCAGATGTGACTATTGCTGAATACCTCCCTGAATCAGTAAGGAAGAAAGTCTTGTCCAGAACCTAGCTCCAGCTGACATTTCTAAGGGTCTCTGAACCACCCACATTAGGTATTTAAGCTCCACAGGGTCGGATATTTAGGGAGTACCATAGTCCAGGTTAGAACTTGAATCATAGATTTCAGATCAGGTGAAACATATAAGCAAACGGGGGATTTGATGCCTCCCAAGCCGTATTAGCTGGTTATAATATTGCTAGAATAACTTTATGGCAAGATGTGCTGCTGGCTAGGTTTATGTGCATGATAAAACATCCAGTATATATTTCTTATACTTATTTCTTCATATTATTTTGCAGTTATGACTGTGAGAAAGCCAAATAAAAATGTCATTTGTACAGATAGCCGTTGGTGTCGGTGTTAAGTAAAAATGTATAACACTTTAAATCAAATCAATCAGTGCTGGTATTGTATAGAGAGATTAGCTAGTCTGTAGGGAAAGGGGTTTCCCTACCTACCACAAAAAAAACCGAGTAGAATCAGAACAGATTTTGGAGCAAACTGCAGGAACTTTTTGAAAAAAAAGGAACTACAAACCCATAGTCATAAAATGGTTATAATGGGCCAGAACAAAGGTCCACTTAGCTAAATACTCTGTTTCTAACAGTAAGCATATTTAAGTGCTTGCAAAAGGGATACAAAACAGAGTAAGCATAAAATATACCCTCTATGGTACCGCTGCTCCATCTACAGCAGTCAACAGCTTATGGAATCTAACTATATGGTCTAGTTTTAGCTCTATGGTTATGATAACCTTTATATGTGTGCTTTTAGACAAATTATTGAACCTTTTTGCACTTTTCAACCTGCTTTTGTACAGACCTAACACAATGCAGTCTTCATCTTAGTAAATAAACTTGTAAATATGACTGTAATTTAATGAATTTGTTTCAGTATCAGTTCAATTTTGAAAGGTACATTCAAAATTGCTAGTGAAGCGGAATTTCTCAGTCACTGCTTTAGGACAGACTAATTTTGTCCTAGAAAATAAGTATACATAATTCTGCATAGCTTGCCAAGCTTTCTTTCAGTTCAGAATTGTTTAAATGATCCTTACACTTGCTCTTAGATTACACAGCCAACAAACACTGCAAGAAGTACATTTTTAACACCTTTGGGTTTTATTTAAATGGCTATCATTCTATATTCTTTTCTAATTAAAATAGCTTTAAGGTAAGAGTAAGAAGAACACATTGCAAGTGAAGGTAGAAAAGAAATTACCTATTGTGGTATCAAGATGAAATTCAAACATTTCATCCCAAGGTATGATTGAGATGTGTAGTACCAAGAGTCAATTGTCATAAAAAATTTTTATTATCCAAAAGACTAAATAGCCAATGAGCTCAGTAACACTTCTTACTAAACCTGACTGTGATGCTGCAATGAAACATGCTAAAGGAATTATGTATCCCTAAAACATTTCCTCTCCATATGAATCATGCATTAGGAATGCTGCAGGCTGAACCATCCTTTGATGGCACAGCTCATATGGATCATTTACAGGCAATCTGAAGAATATTTATGTCCCAGAGAATGGAAGTAAAATCCTTTCCTTCTTTCTGTTTTGATGAAAATAAAGACTCTGAGATGGAAAGAAAATCTTTGATTATTTTCCTGGGATCATTTGCCAATCTGATCATTAGTCCTGCAGGACTGGAATAGATCCAGTGTTCCTTAAAATGTTCAGGGTAGTATATATTAACATTACTTTCAGTTTATTTTAGAGGAAAGAGTCCTTTTTAAAAAAAAATAAAAAATACAATAATTCAATTTTACCTACTACTCATAGATGCTAAAATGTGGAACAAGATGAAGTTCAAACTCCGAGGAACTTAGACCTAACCAATTAATCCTTAAAACTCCAGTAAGTTTGAGAGTAATTAAGAAGAAAGAGGGAGGTTGGTGTGATGTGATATTCCAGCCATTTTTTGTTACCTGTGTATTAATTCACTGATTGCGTCTACTGCTGTCATAAATTGGTGAGGCATAAAATGGCCTATCTCCTAGTGATTAAGGAAGATAAAATATTAGTGTGTTTTGCATCTGAGATACATTGATATACTTTTACAAGCATTGGATCTTCTACATTAATTAAAAAATTAGAACAATAGAAAGAATTATGATATTAATATTGTTTATTGAATTTGCTTTGCTCTCTCTTCCTCAAGATCGAGAATTCAAACTCATTTACATTAAACTTCTTAATTTAATAAGCGTACAGAACAGGCTACAACAGGTTCTTATTTAAAATGAAAATGATATGGTGAAAACGCAGCTTTGTTTTCTTCTCTTGAAATCTGCATCATTGTCCTAGTTCTTCAACACACTGTAGTTTGATGCACTAAGATGGTTATGCAGATCTCTCCATCCTACTATTTGAAAACCTCCCACATGAACGAAGCAAATTAAAATTATGATGTTCATTTTACATCAACCCTCTCTCATTATTAGACTTTCTCTTTTTGGCATCAATAATAAAATATTTTGATTGGAGAATGCAATAACAAATTCTCTATAGAGCGTACATGTCCAGAATTATAGAACTATAAACTTTTATTATATAATTTAACTTCTATATTTATAATCCTTATGGGAGGAAAACTTCTTTTAAACTAAGGAAACTAAATTTTTTTCCATATCATTTATGTTCTTGTAACTGTTTTGAGAGATACACTAAATACCGAAAAATACTTATTATAACCTTCTTTCACTTTCTAATAACTGCCCTAAATTTTCATCTCTCAGGCTGACATTCTTTGCTTGATTTCTGCTTGAAGGTAAATTGCTTTTAGATAAGTTTTTGAATAAAATCTCTTCAATTTTTTTTTTAATATTTTATTTATGTATTATTTAATATCTCCAGGAATATTAGACAAAAAGATATTTTCTTAACAAAAATCTGACTGCGGTTAACATTTAAAAATATACAATCAATGGGATTATATTCTGGTTTGGGATGTAATTCGATGCAGTGTGAATCACAGTTTTTCATTGAATCATCATCACATGACAGTCAACGTGTTGAACGTGCATGCTTTTAAAAATTCAACCAGATTGTTTGCCACTCTTTTCACTCAAAATGCTTTTTGGCCTGAGGGCTTTTTAATGTGAAATTATTAAAACTTACTGTCTCAGAGCATTTAGAAATACTCTCAAGTTGCCACATGTCAGTTTAGGGGCTATAACTTCCCATGTGTGCATTCTCGGTCCATCATAATGTCTACAGGTCTGTTTGGTAGAACACTGTTCCCAGTCCATTTCTGAACACTATTCCCAGTCTGGTTTCATTTCTGATGTTCTTAATTGACCTTAAATATCGCGTCTCTTATTATGCTCTAAAAATTCCATGCAATAGGTATTGTGTTTCACCTTTAACTCAGTTCCTTTTTGATGGTTCCACATATGAGACAACAAGATTCTAAATTGTGTTGTTTTACAGTTTAGCCCAACTGGTCTGGTAAGGAGATAACTGGGAAACAGAGGCAAAACTGGGTTCTTCTGCTACCCCTGACTTCTCATCAGCTTGCAAACTGATATTCATTCCAGGCTTAAAAATATGTTTGACATTTCCAGGTCATTTCCAGTCTTTACTGGTGGGAATATAGTAACATAGTTGGAAAAATATTCTTAGAAATAGCATATGCAAAAATTCTTAGTCATCTGTGTATGCAATGGGGTGCTGTAGAGAAACCAATTACTTTCCTCAAAGGCTGTTTTTCTCAAATAAACAGTTCATAAGCGCTGGACACAGACTATGAAAGCTTTATCTAGCATTCTCACTTTTATTCAAATTGTTTTCTGATCCAGGACAGTTTATTTCTGCATAGAGACATTTGTGGATTACATAGGGATAGATTTTGTTGGGTCAAAACATGCTATTTAGTTAAAAAACACTTAAGGCATGTTTCTTATCAGAAATAGTATTAAAAATCATCCAGCTTATTTATTCAGACTCAGTTACGCAAGGAATGGAAGGAGAAAACTATAATTTGAAAAAGATAAAGAGAAAAAAACCAATCAAAGTGTGGTAAAATACTTAATTTTATATTCACAAAATACATTATATTTACTTGTTATTTTATGAAATCCCGATTCAAATCCGCCGAGCCAGTTGTTTATTCACTCTGCTGTCAGTTTGCTCCCCCTCAGAATGGCCACAAACCCAACAGGTTTTACATCCAGCAGATGCCAGTATAGAACCCTCCTAAAGTTTCATCGGAAAAGGCAGTTGAGAAGCCTGAAATTTCATCTACAGTTGAGAAACAAAAACTTTTCCACTGGCTTCATGCCCCTTCCGAGGAGCTTAAGCTGCCTGGAAAGACTGATCCTTTAGTTCCAGGTCTGCGCTCTTCCCGAGGCTATAGAATCCTCTGGGATTATTATTTTTAATAATCACCATTTCCTTGGTAAGAACCTTATCTGAGGGTATTAAAAGACTAAGCTCACATGGAGAAAGGTTAAATGACCAACTAGAAAAATGTATAGGAATCTAAAGCGCCATGATTATATGCAGCCTTTGTTATGAACTCTAGACAGTTACTTTACATACTTGTGTGGATAAAATCGACATAAACACTAACTTCACTCATTCTATACATTATAATTAACATTAATAATGAGTTAGAATCTTGTTAGTAAGTACAGTTTTAATTTTATGCTATTTTATTTCTGCTAATCGTCAGAATAGGAATTCTTATTAATGTGCTTTCTTTACTCACTTCTTGAATTGTAAAACTGTCTGTATTATTGCTTTTCCCATTCTTGAAAGTGTTACTTTTCGGGGCTGTATACACACTGTGATGTCTCCACATTATTCTAAGCTGCCCTAAAAAACATCTGAGAAAAAAAAAAAAAAGGTTTTGTGTAGATGACCTGTATGACTAAAATTCGGAACATTTGATCTTCATTCCTAATGCTCCTATATATATATATATTTTTAGTGGTCTTGAAGAAACTGTTTTGCTTAAATTCATCTTTAAAATAGGCTCTTATCATCTCTGTCTCACAGGAACACTAAAAGCTAATTCATCGATGCCTTTAAGACATTTTAAAATAGAAAAAAATGCTGGTGTTTTTGATGTCACAAAGTCTTAGCAGTTAAAGCAAAACTGTTCATCAGGTGTTAAAAAATAAAGGATACTATTTCTCATGACAAATTTTAAGGATAACTTTACCTAACTTTTGCAATAACCATTGGAAACATCACAGTTTTAAGAAATTTAGCTGTTTCATTAGTCCTGCCCTGAAATAAAAGCCACATCATAAATATTACAGACAAATAATTTAAAAATATTATTTAAATTAGATAAAATTATTTAGGACTATTATTAGTTTGAGTTCAATATTGCTAATACTAATGTGAGTTGGATTACCAGGAAAAATATTCTTTTATGAGATAGTAATTGCATCATAATATTTGCCATAAATCTGCTGTACCTTTACCTTAAGTAATTTCAAATACTTAAACTGTTACAGGTGAAAATAAGGAGGATCCTAAGCCAAGTAGTATTAATGACAGTGTTTTTTTGGAGGGCAGGGTGTTAACAAACAAAACATGTTTAATTGGTGCCCATTGCATAACTTCTTTCAGTGCCTTCATTTTTGGAAGTGAGCCTTATTCTAATGTGTGTAACCCCCAGAAGTCTAGTCCAACATGATACAATTCTCAGTTTTCTTCCTTTACCTCCTCAGATCCTCTGCTGAGCTGAGGTGAGTCGAGGTTCTCAGACGAAGAGGTCAAACCTCTGAAGTATCGAGGCAAGAGATTCCGGCTCTCTGAATCTTTGTAAGAAAGAGATGACTCGTCTGAAGCAATAGAAGCTGATTAATGTTTGCCAGCGCTGAAAAGTGTCTCCACATCATTTCCTACTGGACAGTTTAGACAATTATTTCTCTTCTTGCGAGTACTGAAAGAGTAGTTCTCTTGGCTTCCCATGGCCTGTGGTGAGGACAGGATTTCTCTCACTGTATGAGCAGGTACCTAAGTAGCCAGGTTTTTCTTTGGCTGAATTGCTTTATTGATAGAATTTTTTTTTTCATTGAGATAACTTTAAAGTACTCACTTATACAAAGGATAATATATCTTTAAAAATGATTATGATGTTTTACGATTTATTTGTTTGGGGTCTTTTTTGGGGGGTTTGTTTGTTGTTTTTTTTTTTTTCCTTTGGGAAGCTGTTAATTCTTGCCTTGTATGTTCTAAGTTTTCTTATTTTCTACAAAGAATTCTAGTATGAAACTTCAAATTAGATAAAGGTAAGTTATGCAGTTAAAATGAAACAACATTCTTTTCAGGAAAGACTTTGAGAAGCACAACTTGACTTTAAAGCTTTGAATTACGTAACACCTTCTTGGGATTCATAGTTCCAGTATTATTATTTGCATTTATATTAGAGAAGTGTGTAGCCGTCCAAAGGAAGTACAAATTTTCTGTATTGTGCACTTTCTGGGTAAACAGCAAGAAGCAGACTGTATCCAAAGAGCTTAAAAAGCAAACAGGCAAGACGGAGAAACAGAGATTAATTTTTAAAAGCCTTTTTGTTCCAAATTCTATAGGCAGAAATGGGGGAAATAAGGTGATCTATTCTCTAGACCTTTATTTAAGTACTTTGGTTAGCTTTGAAAGGAGGTTCTCTGCTCTGCTTAGGATCTTCACCTGGGAAGCCTGCCTTGAAGACAAGCTACTGCTTCATTTCACTCAAAACCTGAAAAGGAACAGTCTTATTTTTAAACACAACCACAGAATCCGTTACCGGTAGCAAGAAAGGATTACATACATGACAATGCTCAAAGAAAGGAGCATCTCTGCATGTACATGTCATTGTATGTTTTTGAGAGAAAGAACAGCTAGCTCATAATAAAGATACTTAAAGAAGAGGACAGGGTCTGGTGCTTTAATTCTTGATAATCGGGAAAGTTTATAAATAGTTCTGGTAAGAGAGTTGCCAGATTTAATTTGTGCCAAGGAATGAATCTAATCTTTTCTTCCTTAGCATGTGTGACAGCTGCCATTTCCTCCTTTATTTTAAACAAAAGTCGTTGTATTTTTTGTATAGAATGTACCTCAATATAAATAAAAGAGGTGTTCGCTCCATGAAGAAGCTTAAGTCAGAAACAGCTTCTCTATGATATAGCAAAGTTTTTCAGGATCGCAGTCTTGGGTTTAACATCTGGGCTGAAGTTTAGTTGCTTAATGTTAAGTGTCTAGTGACATTTAAGATGCCCTTTTTGTCTGAGGCATCTAAAAAAGCTACAAAACAGGAACTGTGAGTTTTGTCAGTTGGAGGCAACTTATATGGTCTTAGAACATCCAAATTGGCTCATTAACATGGGCATCTAGTGCCAATTTCCATGCCCAATATAAGTGTTAGACCCACAAAATGCTTACACTGTCTTTTGGGTTTTCGTTTCCTCTTCTGCCTTGTCCTAAAATCTAAGGCCAAACACAAGTCCTATAGAAAAAAACAGCTGAAAATCAGAATTTCACTTCTTGAATGCTGCTCAGAGAGCTTAAGCATAATGCACTTTTTCTTGCCTGTTATTTTTTTCTTGCTGTGTTGCTGGCTGCATGGCTGCTAGAGAAGTCTCTTTTATTAGGACTGCAAAACTGACCTTGAGATGACACTAGCAAAAGTCTTTAAAAAAAACCCAACACCCTAACAAAAATTATATACAAAACTATAATTTATTGACATTTTAAATTTGGCTAGGATAAAGGGAGGTGACCACTGCTCCTTCTGAAAGCGTTATAAAATATTTAACAATGCAATTGTTTATACTTTCCTTGGACTATCACTGAAATATGCACCAGTGTTTATGAAATATCATTTCATAAGACCTGATTTTTTGCAGTTAACATTGCTATAAATTGTAAATTGATCAAAAAGACTACTGGCTTTGACAGACCAGAGGGAAAAAAAAAAACACATAGAAACCCCACCCTACCCAAAGAAAAACCTTGAAACCTAATTGGTTTTAGTCTTCACTACCAAATATTCCTTATTTGAATTTCCTCCAATTTTCAGTGTATATTAACATTGTGTAACAGAACATAAAATTCTGATATATATATAT
>VZRU01014831.1:121325-149704 GCA_013398155.1 Pedionomus torquatus
TATATATATAAATAATTGGAGTCCCAGCAATGAGAGTCTTGCTTTGTCCAAAGCAAATTATTTTCCTGGACATTGATTCTACTGAACACAAAAATATTAAATTGTCTATAGGTTGTTTTTATTAGGTCTGCAGATAATTAATTAAGCACAGATGTCTCACCAAAAGATGAAATGGAATGCATTCAGGGAATAGGATAAAGAATAATGAGATACTGAAATACAATACAGCGAATGAAGGAAATAATGTGAAAATGGACCTAATCACATTCTGTGTTATACAGATGTTCCAGAAAAACATGTGGACCCTCAAGGGAGGTTGCATATTTAGTAGTCAAATCTGTAAAATCCTTCTCCGCAGACTCTAAGGAGAGCACATTCAGCTGATTTGGGTGAATTTTATGTAGTAAGAGGTACAACATGTGCAGGCTGGAAACTCTCAAGATTTTTCACTTTTCCTGGTTGGTAAGAATTCCCCCAGTGGCTTCAGAGGAAGAAGTCCTACAAAGTTTTAAAGGGCTATTCAGGCACTCATTTCCTCTAATTTTGCCACTTTATTTCTTCCCACACATGAAGCCAAAGCTAATCAGATGATATCTTTACCACTTAGGGCACGTGACCATCTGATACTCCTCTAACTCCGAGTCTCCTTCACAATCCTACCTTCTGCAGAATTTCATCAAAAACCGAGACAGAACTTAAGTATAAAAATTAGCTTTCCCAATTAACTGCAATGAATCCAGAATGGCACAGACTGACAAATGGTGATTTTTATTTTTATTTTTTTTTTTTGTCAGAGAAGTCATAAATTCAGCATGCCTCTAGAATCCTTAGGATTAAACAGAGCCTAGCAAAAGATTGTTAGTGAAATGAAGTGGGACAAGGATTCCAAAACAATTATGACCTCCATCAGAGCATATAGTTGTTACAGAGATATTTCTATGAGCACTGACCGACCTAGGAATTGTGGACACTGCGTGCTGTATCATGAAGGATTGACTGAGATTCTAATTACATACACAGCATCTTTACAATACTGGTAGGAGTGTTTCTGATAGACTGCTACCACAAATACAGCGAGTAGCTGTACATAAAATACGGTGAGCAGCTGTACATATAATATTAGTCATCGCTTTCCTTGCATTTGGGGGTTTTGGTATCAGGTTTAGGAGGGAGTCTACTTAATTGATGACCGCAACATGTTTTGCATCTCCATTTAAAATTCATAACTAAATTCGTTCTGTAGTTCTAAATGCTCGTCTTTGTGATGTTGTTTTATATGTGTAAAGAAACTATATTTAAATGTTGCATTTTAAGTGTTCTATAATTGCTACAAAGCATGAATCAAAAAATGCCATTCATTTGATGATTAGACAATTCTTTCACTGTAATTATTTTAATGTCCTGATCACCTTTTGTTCAAGGAAATTCTGTTATTTCTCGGTCTGAGCATATGAATTTCCCTTAAAATAGCAGCAGTAGAAATGTCAGGGAAATTACGAGATTCTGTATGAATAGTACTACTAGTGACTGTTATTACTGCTGTTACTGGACCAGTTCTTACACCAGAGACTAGCTGACTATTTTTGCCAATTGGGTTTGCTTAACGGTCATGCTTTCTTAGCCAAAGGCACAAAGCATTGAAAATCTGTAACTGAAGGTATTGGTGGGAGCTTAATGATTATAATATGTGTGAGAAACTAGCAGACCCACTGCAGTCTTAAAGATAACGAAGCTGATATTGCAAAGAGCATTGAGGGTGACATTTTCATGGGGTTTCTTTTAATTCTTCTGTCGTTAAAATCACTGGTATACGGTCTGTAAACCTGCAGGCAATATTAACACAACATTCTTTGCAAACAAGTTATCTGAGATGTACTATGTTGGTTCATTTGAATATATAGATTGCCTTGTAATACATAAGACATGAAGGAATTTAATTTTTTAAATCCCCTACACTTCAAAAAAAATATACTGGAATGGGAGAACAGCAGATAGTTATTAGGATATAAACAGTAATGTAAGTAAAAACAGAAGAATCACATAAAATATGGATATTAAATGATTGTAGAGTTAATATTATTTTGTAAATAATAAATGTAAGATTTGTAAATGTCCCCATTGCACTGAAAAGAGTGGATTTATGGCAAGATCTGCCCCATAGAAATATGCATATTTGAAGAAAAATCATCCTGCTGTTTGGAATGTTGGCTGTGCTTCCAAACAGTTGTTCAACACAGAACTGAGGACAAGCAAGGTGTTGAAAATTAAGATACTTGGAAAGCAAAATCTTCCCTTGCATTGGAAAATAAAATTTCAGTCCTCATTTTTGATCCAAACAATGAGAATGTTTTGATTCAGAAATTATGAGAATACTCTCAAAAAGGAGACAGATTTTGCTATTATTAGATGTAAATCATTTGATATTATATCCCATTGTTGCACAAATAAAGGTACTAAGACTTTTGGATTCAGCTTTCAGCATGTTGGCTACTAAAGGTGGAAAAGGGCAAAGAATGCACAAGAAAAACTGTCAGTTAATCAAACTGGAATGCTTTGCTGGAGGAGAGAAGCAAAGAAGAGGGAAAAAATGATAAAAGGAAAGCAATGCAAGGTGTGGAAGAAATATCCCGGTATTTATGGAGGAAGCCAGACTTGCTAACATGACTTTGAAAGAGGTGGCCACATGCACTAAGAGCAGAGGTTTCATATAGATGTTTTTCATCTCGTGGCTTCAAACAGCATGTGGTACATAGCAAACAGTACTGGTTTATATTTTTGTGGCTGCCCCATCCCTGGAAGTATTTAAGGCCAGGCTTGATGGGGCTTGGAGCAACCTGGTCTAGTGGAAGGTGTCCCTGCCCATGGCAGGGGAGCTGGAACTGGATGATCTTCAAGGTCCCTTCCAACTCTAATCATTCTATGATTCTATACAAACAAGTTTTATGATCCTGAGCTCCCACATCCACAGAACTTCTCTGTGAACTCAGTGCCACCTTCTCCCCTTTTTACCTATGGGAGAGGAGGAAAGTAGGTGAGGCAAAACCCACCGAGGACCCATTGCGCCTTTTCCCTTTACTAACACCAATAAGTACATTTTCTGCTTTAGTATGTTAATACATTTAGTACATATTTAGCTTTTGAACGTTGTCTGCTATAGTTGCCTCATGGAGATGAGGATGTTGATGTTCTTCTCTTAGAGAATCATGGCCAGGGGTCTCCAGAGAAAATATGCACAGCTTGAAGCTGCCTGCTTCTTCATACAAGGGGAGGCCAAGGGGTAGCTGGAGTATTTTCAGTGAGGAAGCAGTGACGCAGCATTGCTTTTCTGTGACTACAGCAAAAGAAATTATAGACAGCTGTTGAGGTCTACTTTAACATCTTCAGCTTCAGGCTTTACACAGTTTAAAGAGCAAACTCAGCAGAGCTAGAAGGGCATAGACTGACTCAATTTTCTTCCATTGTTCCTTCTTTTTTTTTCCATTTTGTCAATAACCTGGGCTCACAGTTGGGCAATCCCAACCCTAGTTTCAACTCTTTTGACTCTGGTAAGTCAGGCAAAGAGATCCCACTCACTTCTGTCACATCAGTGACCTCACAGCCAAAGCAGCCAAAGCAGCCTTACAATCAAAGTCCCTAAATGAAGGAAATGTAGACATCATGGTTGGACAAGCCTATACATAAAGTGGTTTGAAATGAAATTGCATCAAAGTGAACAAACTAGATGAGTTGGAATAAGACTCTCTGCTACATTTTTTTTAATAGATTCTGTGCTGTTGCTAAACTTTACATCATTTTTCACGTTTTCTTTTAACAGATGGAATTCTCACTAAATATTTTGATTGAGATGAAACTGAATTTCTTGAGAGAAAAAGCAGTTCATCAGAAATATTTATACCCAATGGTTATGACAATTTGTTCCTAGTAGTTTTCAAGTTATTTTACAATCATCGTTACATATGTGAATCTAATAGTGTTATGAGTTTGAAAATTTCGTTACATATGTGAGTATAATAGTGTTACGAGTTAGGAAAATTTGTTAACAGCAGTAATATAATTCAGCATACACAAACAATAAAGCTGGTTGCCATATGCCTTGATTTTATTAATTGTACCATCCAATAAATATTACAGAAAGACACTTCACACTGGCTTAATACTGGCTCAAAAGCTGGTGTACAGGGTTGTCAAAGTTCCCTTGAGAAACCAATCTATTACCAGTTGCTGATTGCTGGATCTGGAAAATAATGTTACAGGTATATAATGCTGATTACTTGGAAGTAATTGATTACAGATTACTTTTTCTTTGCTCAGTACAGCTGTTATCACGCTGGCTACTATGACTAAGTAGAACGATATTGCACACAATCAAGACAGGAGAGGTAAGATTGCCAAGAAAAGTAACAGAGTGTAATTAGAGTTGCGTTTTCACTTGAGAAGTGCAGAGATAACATCTTAGAACAGCTTTTTCTTTTTTTTTTTTTTTTTTTTTTTTTTTTTTTTTAAATCATTTCACTTACTGTTCTCTATTCTGTCAAAGCTCCTGCAAGTAGTAGCCTGCCTTCTTCATCTCTGCTATTCTGGTGCTTTGGAAGGATTGCTGTTAAAGAACTGACTAATTTAGGTACCCTGTTAGACAAGTGTAGCCCATACATTCATTCTTTTTTGGTCTGTCCTACCATAAACAGTCATTTCAGTTATTTTTATCTCTCAGTACTATCATATATATTCTTTTCTCCTGGAACTGGGCCTAGCCATATTGAAGAAGGAAGATGTGTAAAATGACACAGTGCTGCTTCTCCCCTCTGAAGTGAGGGGGAACATGTGGCACTCTACACAGCACTGATTAGGGGACCACAGCATCCTGAATCACTCCCACTGATCATTATGTCTTCCATTTCCTTTCAATCTCAGCTTTTCTCTCCCTAACATGCATTAGTAGGTGTCTGCATGACCATGTGATCACTGACCTGAGAAAGCTTTTTTATGGGTAGGTCTTGTGCTAAATGAACAAAAGACGGCCTGATCCTATTTTATGTGAATGATCACAATAAGTTATGAATAAAGATTGTCCTTGCTAACTCCTTATTCTGATGAAATGTCTCACTGAAAAAGAGAAGTCAGACACCCCAAGGACATGTCAGTTCTATTGATTTTGGCTCACCGATTTCCAACCGCTTGGTTTCTATCACCCATAGAAATCTCTTTGCATTGTCAATAATAATGTAACACATAAAGAGAAAAGACAGCAAAATAAGATTAAGAGGGAAATGAACAGACCAAATTAGTTACCTTCCCTCAGCATAGATGGGTCTACATTGTATGCAGACTCAGAGAAGAGTCTAGTTGAAGCTTGGTTAAGACTCAAAGAAGTCTCAAAGGCTTAAAGATTCTTTTTTTTCCTGATTCTGTTCAACAACATCGATTCACCAGCACCTCACTCTAGGCTTCATTCTTATTCCAGACCTGTGTCAGAACTGTTGGTTTTTGGTTTTGTTGTTTTTTTTTTTCAAAAGAACCAATCATCCTATGCTGGAAAAAAACTATACAGAACAAAAACTCCAGCCTCACACCCACTGCTCCGTTGTATATTTTTCTCTTCTACATCTCCATCAAGGAACCTGCCTACACAGTATATTCACCAGGAATCTAACATAAGGCATGTAAATCTGAGTCATATCCTACCTGGTTGGTGAAAAGTATATTAAAGAGTGTATTATATAATAGTATATTTATGCTGCTAACTTTGAGCTTAATGTAGGATATGTTTCCAAAATAACTTACATAACTTTCTTAAGTTGATTCTTATGTTGAAAAGAAACATAATTTCACTGCTTATATTTCACCTTAACAAAGGAGGCAAAATAAAGTCCCTACTAATAACAACAGCTAATTTTAGAAAATAAGAAACAGAGAGAAAAAAAAAAAAAGAAAAAAAAAGATAAAAGCTTTCTGGAAATGGTGCTTTAGTATTTCTGAAGTAGAGGAAAGGGAGGAATTAATTGTTATATGTCAGTTTTTTAAAAAGCCATCTAATTAACATACAGTAACTAAACACAGTATTTCAGTACATTACAAGCTGGCAATGCCCTCTTTCCCTGGTGTTTCATTTATTTGTTTATTTTTGCCAAGTGAATTATTTTAAAAAACATTTATTTAAAAAGACTCAGGAACTGTGTAAATAAATTCAGCTTTGGCATACGGATAATGTATCCTTTTTATCAAAGAAAATACTTGAAAAGCAGCTTTTATTGCATCTTACAGTTGATGCAGAGGAGGCTTGCTTCTTTAATAGGCTTATTCCTTTTAATATATGCTCATTTAGCTGGACTACACTTTCCTCCAGTGCATTACAAAGCATACATGGTAATAGAAGTTGGCAAGATAGCATAAACATATTTTTCTTAACGTTAACTATGAATTGGTGGCAAATTCATGCAGTAAAACTTTTTCTTGTAGACTGCATCCGAGATTGTACCATATAAAGAAATGTCTGTGAATGTGTTATTTGCTTTGCATCTCATTTGGCATGGTAGGTTCAGTGGAGTCTTACTATATTGTGTGTTAAAAAAAAAAAGAAAAAAGAAGCAAAATAAATGTCAATAACAATAGTTTACCATAGAATGGAATGATTGCTAGAGAAAAAAACAATGTGCAGATTGTAGAGATAATACAGGCATAATGGCACAGGGTTTGGATACAGATAACAGTTAATAGTTTTGACATTAATCACTGGTAGCAAAACCCGTTCCTTGCTGTACTGACACATACAAAGATAGGTAAATGTTATGTGGATCATTGTATTTAGGAATAAAATGTTAGTGAAGGGTAGTCAAAGATAATATATGATACTACACCCATGCATTAAGATATTGAGCAACTAATATTCAGAATCAATGTCCATGATTTGAAATACTTAATTGATCAGCAACTGTAGTATCTTTTGAGTAAAGTACTTCAGGAAAGGAAAAAAAGAAGCAGCTACAGAGAAATAATAATTTTGTGGAGCTAAAGCAGAGATCACTAATGATACGGCAAAGGGCCAGTACAGGGATAATCATAATGTGGGAGTCTGGAGCAGAAAGGAGATGGTAACTTCTTCAACTGACATTCTTCTTTGGGAATTTCAAGGCAGAGCTATAAAACATATATTTTTTTTTAGATTCTGCTGCCTTTGAGCCTGTGAAACTCATGTGTTGAGTGTTGCAACTGATTATCATTATCACATAGGAAACTAGAGATTGTTGGGATGGGAGCGTTGAGAAGACTAATAAACCAGTTTTAATCTTTAAAACAGAACTTAACTAGACTGGCATTCATTGATAACACACTACAGGCTTATACCACTTACATTTCTCTATCATTATCACTACTTATTCCAAAGAGTCAGTTTATAATAATCATGTCTTATATCAGCTGTGAGAATGCAACGGTATGCAGAGCTAATGGCTGCAGCCCTTTATAAATCTTGGCTATCAAGGTCATCTGCCTTCAGAGCTTGATAAGACAAGCTGGAAATGCAGTAGTTGTTGGGTTTTTTTCCTAGCCTGCTAGCTTAAGATTGGTATTTCATCCTCAACATAGAAATGGCAGGGACCTGATGGAATGGGTCCAGTGGAGGGTCACCAAGATGATTAGAGGGATGGAAGACCTCTCCTACGAGAACAGGCTGAGGTAGCTTGACCTGCTAAGCCTGGAGAAGAGAAGACTCTGGGGAGACCTGAGAGCAGTCTTCCAATTCCTGAAGGCCTACAGGAGAGCTGGAGAAGGACTCTTTGTCAGGAAGTGGAGCGTCAGGACAAGGGATAACGGTTTTCAATTCGAAGATGGGAGATCTACAATGGATATTAGGAAGAAATTCTTTGCTGTGAGGGTGATGAGGCACTGGAACAGGTTTTCCAGAGAAGCTGTGGATGTCTCACTCCTGGAAGTGTTTACGGCCAGGCTGGATGGACCTTGGAGCAACCTTGTCTTGTGGGAGGTGTCCCTGCACATGGCAGAGGGGTTGGAACTCAGTGATCTTTAAGGTCCTTTCCAACTCTAACTAGATCTTTGATTCCATGATAATTGAGTTGCTAGAAAATTGTGAACCTTTAACCTTCCCTCCCTCTGGACTATGCATTCTGCAACGCCAAGGCAGGATTATTTTCTCAGGCCATGGATTGTGCCTTCTCCTGCCGCTCTGCTTTTTTCTTGACTTGGCTTATCTACTGCTCCTTTCCTAAAAGGTAATGGGTCATCAGTGAATTGTTTATCGTTCTGGGACCTCTGCTTTTAACTTGTGCTCATGTTTTTGAGACCTTTGTTGTTATGCCATGACAAAATTGTACATCATAAGAAGAGGCAGTGGATAGCAAGCTCTGGCTCACAGTGAGTTCTTGTACCTATTTGGTAACAAGCCTAATAAGCCTCGACTAGGACCTTGCACAAAAGGTACAGTTAGCACAAAGTCTCTGTCCCTCAATAAGAATGAATATTCTACTTTTACTGTACCATTGTCTACAAAAACCCTTACACAATTATGATGTACTAGTGTGCTTAATAAGCTGGTGTTAAAGTCTCCTTAAGACAATTCTACCGTAACAGGTTCATAAGGCCTTTGTTTTAGTGACGTGCATTTAAGCTTTCCAAATACTATCCATTTACTACTGCCATTGTCTATGGCAGCTCCTCAGGAAACATAATGTAAGTTCTTTGGTAGGACACATTTTGCTGTGAGAAGATCTTTGGTTACTTAAATACTCAGCTGTGATTCAAAGTGTCCATTCTGCAGCCAGGTGACCCAGGTCATTTTGGCCAGGAAATTCCACGAATCCTTGAAATTTCATGAAAGGCTAGAATGGCACTGACAGAACAGCAAGAGATCTAGGTCCTACATAAACCACATGAGTGTTTAGACAAGAGTCAGATTAGTCTGCTTCATGGCCCAATCCATCAGGAGTGTGAACTCACTGTTACATGGGCACAGTCCTGTTTGAAATCATGGCCCTAATGCCTTAGCTATTCGTATTGCATATGTATTAGCTCAAATGTATAATCTATTCTGGAATAAACTGGATAATATAACCTGCTTAATATCCTGTTGCATGGGTGTGTTATTATGATTTCCATTAAATATGAGCAGGAAATATATCATCTAGTTGTGCTTCAATGCATCTTTGATAAACGGAGTATCATATGAAATCATGTTATTCTCAGGGTCTGTTTACATGCGAGGTTTTATTATGTGTTCCAGCCACAATCTAAAGTTACTGAATCTCTCATGATAAAAAGAATGACTACCCTATTTCTTATGGAAAAAGCCGTTTAGTTGGATCACCCTGCAGTACAGCCAAAGAATGAACATTATGAACATTTGACATGAATCTGTCTAGCAAAAGACTGCATATTATCACAGGAGACATTTACTTCCACTACTGCCTTTGACCATAATTTGGAAGAAAGGCACCGTTCTTTATGTCAGCACTCTAATTCTTGCTATTTAAGGGAGGAAAAGAAACAAGGAGAGAAAAACAACAGTAGAACAGTAGAAAACATTCCAGAAGTGATTGTCGTACGAAAATGCAGTAAAATAATGAAAGCACTTTGTAAAATGTATCACCACAGGAAGAAGGAAATAGCTTTTATGTTTACAGTGTTTATGTATTTCTGCTTGCGTCTAGTCTCCAGTAACATATTTCTCCAAAGGCTCAGTTTATATGGCCTGGTTTTTCACCTGGTGACAAACTATATGCTTTCTCAGAGTCCTGTCTCACTTATGGAGATTTGACATCTGTAGGAGACCATGTAACAGCAATCTAAATAGTTTGTTACAAAATATGTTCTCTTTCTCAGGGAGGAAAGAAATGCATTTCTTTTAGCTGTAGTTTACTAATTCCATTTATTTTCTACATGTACTTTCACAGATTACAGGAATTACTGATTAATACTCAAGTGAATAAAGCCAACCATAAAAAAAAAAACCAAAAACAAAACCCCAAAACAACCAAAACCTAACATTTTAGAACTTCTTTCTGAGATTTCAAAGCAATTTGAGATTTCTCTCAAACTTTTGGCTGTTCCCTCATGTTGTCACTATGTGCAGCTGGCAAACTTTGGAGAAAATTCAAGACATGAAATGATACATTAAATGATAATATTACAATAAGTCTTGGTAGACTATTGAGAAGTTGAAGTAATGAAAACTCTCTTCTTAAAGATTCATACCTCAGAACTGATATCTTATTCTGGTCCTTTGAAGTCTACTAAATGGTGAGTCCATTCAGAGTTTTACGCTACGGAGGGATCCTATGATCAAGCTCATCCCCTTTCTTTGGGTTATTCTGCAGTATAAACGTAGCTTAATAAACTTTTTCTCCTCTAATATGGCCATCTATTTTAAAATACACATATGATAATCAAGTATTCTTGAAACTTCTTGTCCTCTGTCCGTTAGGATAAAAGTTATTTAACAAGCTGATTGATCATATTATATTCCATCAAAACTATGTCAACATAGATTGAATTCAATGTAATTGCACCATTTTAGGACCAGCTAAGGATTTGTCTTGGTCTTCCGTAGTATACTGCATTCAATACTGTGCAAACACACCATCTGATATATACATATGGTGAATATTCCAAACTAAAAGTGGTGGTTTCATTACGGTATGCTCACAAAAACTTCCTATGTGGTAGGCTATGCTGATCTAATGTCATATTATCGCTGAACAAAGCAGCCTTTTTCTTCATTGTATCCCTCTACTTCTCCTGTTCCCTTATAACTGCCATTTATGTTGTAATAAAGCTGGAGCACAACGGTTTTCTTCCATGAACTAGTTTAAACTAATATCTTTCTCCACCCTCTACCCCCAGGATGAATAGCATTCTTCTGAGTCAATGAGTTACCTCGCAATGGTATAAAGGAGAGAAAGAAAATGTAGTGTCAGAACCAGGGCAAGAGGGAGGATCAAGACTTCTTCTTTGAAAAGAGAATAGCTCAACCATCCTTGTCACTTCAGCCTCAAGCTGAAAGCTCAAATGTCATCTCTAACTCACTGTGTCCTCTTTAATAAAGAAAAAGACCTGATGACACTCATTTAGGGAGTTTTCATTTACAGTTACACATTAAAATAACCCTGCTCAGCCTGGTATCCAAAACTGACTTGAAACACTTTCACAACTGAAACAGAAGCTGTTCTTGCATATTGCACTGAACCAGGATCTGGATATTCTATTATTCATCTGCCATAGTGTTTTGGGTTATGACACAGAAAGTATTATCTGAAAATTACCCAAGTGTTTTGGTTATTTGGGGTGTCTTCTTATTACAGATTAAGCTAAATTTCATATCCAACAATGTCTTTGACTATATGGGCATCTTAATTAACAATTATGAAGTAAAATGAGTGAATATTCCACAAGTCCAGGTTGAAAAATATGCTCCCATGGTGTAGGTTATTTTATAATGAGGAATGACTAAATCCTTCCCTAGTAGCTGTCACTGCTTGCTTTTTCTGCTCAATTTTCCAGTTTTGTTCTGAAGATGCTGACTCCAGATGACCAGGTTGGTTAGTTTTATGAAGCACTTTCTGTGTGAGGAGAGACAAACTAGTTTCCATACACGAGGAAGAGTTGCCTGAAAGGAAAAGTCATGAATGGACAGAAAGGTTTCAGACAGAAATGAATTCATGTCAAACCATGAATGAAGGCAGACAGGTTAGATTCATTTTTATCTGAACAACTATTGCAATATTTTTGTTTTTCTTTGAGAAAATTTATGATGAAAAAGTAGAGCTGCATTGATATCTTTCAGTCTGTGTTTACATATGTAATCATGTACAGTTTTAAGTTAAAACACTGAAGCTAATAAATCTGTTTGTTGGATTACTAGAAAGGAAAACTGCAGCTATACCAAAAGCAACTGAAAATATAGAATTAGATATTAATTCATGTCTTCCTATGATCCAACCATGAGACCCCTTTCTCCTCAGTTTCTTTTGCCGTGCACATCTAAAACAATTATAGTAATTTTTTTCCTTACTTAGACAAATTAAATAAACAAATTCCAAATCTTCAAACACTTTGAGTTGAGAGAGATAAGCATTTACTGTCAGAGAAATTGCCACTTGGAATTGTCTCACCATCTTGTCCCTCATATTTAGAGGTATTCTGGGGATTTCAAAAACAGGTAACATTTTGCACTTTCACAATGAGCCTACTACAGCACATACTCCTTAATAGTAATAAAATATAATTTTACTGTAGTAATCCAAAATATTTTGATTGTAAAGCAGTAAAAATATCTCATACAATTTCACGAACCTGCGGTTTAGTGATCAATTGGTAAGCTCTTTATTAGAAGCTATCGAAGTTTTTAAAAGTCTATCACTTCCCAGAAGTCTTTGCCTGGCTTTCCAGGTCCTTGAAGACAAATGAAAACCTCAGACTAATCAAAAGCGATAAATCATTGGGCTTTTTGCTGATTAGGAATCATGTCTTATACTTTTCAGGTTGGTTGTCAGCTTATATCCTACTGAAACTGAAACATCTAATGTCTCTCAAGGGGGTCTCTATAAAAAAATATTGAAGAAAAAAAATGGTCTGCCGAGTTAAAAAATAAAAAAAGGAAGATAAATTTGTAGTTAGAAATCAGTAAGGGAATATTTTATGCTTACAAGTATCTATGCACAAATTAGAATAATTTTACATTGTTTGTTAATACTAATTAATTGAATTACAGTTAATATTGAAATGAAAATTATTTATTTTACATTAAAACAGATTTTAGGCTTTTATATGGCTAGACACTATGTAATCCATCACAGTGAATGCAAGTTAAAGCCCTAGCCATAACCATATTCCAGTATTTAAATATGTATGAAAGATTAGGTACAGCTTTTAAGGATTTCCTGGTATTACTTAAATTCCAGACAGCATCTGACTGCTGAGTTTTTCGCGTACAATAAACCTATCGTATTGATAGACAAACAAAAGTAACATGTTACAAAACAGGTGTTAATCTGCAGCAGAAGATATGGATGAGCTAGATATGCTTTGCTACTAATGAATAATGCATTTTTAAGTGATGGATTTCAAATGTCTATTATTTGAAATCTGTCAAGGAAATTTTTAGATGTAGAAGTAAATCTTTGGAAAGCTGATGATTAATAGTTCAGGTTTCTATAAGGAACATGAGTATAAATAATATGCATTTATTATTTTATACATATAGAAAAGTATAGAGGACTGAGTATTCCTAGACTGTTTAGATCTGTACTGCTCAGATAGTGAATCCTGCATCATATAATGCATAGACCTGTGATCTTCTCCTTCTCACCTCTCTCCTAAATGCAGTGGTGTTCACCTCTGGCTGGCTGTGCCATTGATCCGAAGGAAAGGGAAGACACATAATATTCTAAAAGAAAGTTGTTATTTGAAGGTTGAAAACATTTTTAACACAGATTACACTACATTAAAAGAATTAATGAGGGTGAAGATAAGTAGTCAAAATAATTAGAGAATATTTTAATGCTTTATTTTAGCTGTTACATAGATATAGTTTAGATATTACACAAATAAAATCTGTGAGTTGCATTAGCGTCCATGACCCTCTTGTCTTGATCTTGAACCTCATTTCTGCAACTCCACTCACTTTTTACTGAGTGTCCATAAGTTAAAAGCATATGAACTGGAAGAAAAAACATGCAATAATCAAATCAATGCTCCAACATCTAGTGAACATCAAGAGGGAAATTATAAACTTAAACTACATGTCTTTCTTCAAAACTCAAAATCTTCAGAGTCATATAACTCTAGATCATCTTTGTGGAGCTACATCGGACTTGTTCACATCCAGCAGCTATAAAGTTTAGTTTTCCACTGGTTAAAATTTTTCTACAGGTACTTGATAGGATTTTACTCTATGGTATTCTTTAATTCATAACTTTGTTTCTCTTGGGTGAAAATATAGAAGATTCTACGGGGAAGGAACAAATAGGGTGAACTACTTGGAAAAAAAGAAGGTCTCTATGTTAAGAAATTCTATAGAAAACTAGTTAGCTATCTAATCATATTTATTTGGAAAGCTTTTTCCAAGATATGAATAGAAAGAAGCTGTCATAAGAAGACATCTGAAAACCCGGGAGAATGTCACATACTTAATAAATTTATTAACCTACATGTGCTTCCTTTATTAAAAAACAGGTAGTTTTCACTGAAAAACAACTTTAACTCTGTCTTCCTAATGTCTGAAAGTCTGTATTTTATTTATGAAACTAATGTTTTTAGTTGAATTCCGATTTGCTTTTTAGTGAAAGTGTCATAACTAATGAATAGGAGTGAACTATAATTTAGGTATAATTGAGATCTTAATTTTTCACTTGCAGTCAAAATAGAAGTTCAGAAGTATTTGCATAAATGCATATTAAGTTACGTAATTGCTTAAAAAGGCTAGTATAAGCCATAAAGTTAGTAACAACTTATGTCAACTAGTGAGAAACAACATTTCTTTGGGAAATGCCTAAATTGCAAAGCAAAACATCACAATTTATTATTTAAATCAAAATTCACTGCTTCCCTACTTAAGACAATCACCTCCACAGACACCTTCAGGGAAATAAAAAAAATCCTGCTCAGTCAGCTGTTGCAACCAGTAGCTGTAGGATCAGAAGTGACTTCCGTGAATTTCTATTCATGAACAAATAAAAGATCATTCAAGCCTTCTGTTGAGAATTTATTTTAAGAGACAAAGGAGAAAAGAAAGTGACTTTGGTTTTTTGTTTTTTGTGTTTTGTTTTTTTTGTTTGTTTGTTTGTTTGTTTTGTTTTTTGTTTTTTTTTTGTTTCCTTTTTTTTATTACCCTGAGCAGATATTTCAGTGACATTAGGCACAGGAGGATTTGTAAAGATTTCTAGGACAGAACATAGGACTGCAGCAGTTGTCAAGTACTTTACCATATGAAAGTATAAAGACAAACGATAAGTTTAAGGTATTTAGTCTCTTTTCGAGATAACAGGAAAAAAACCCACAATGTTTGTACATTCTTGGTAGAGAAATATTGTATCCTTACTGGAAGGTTGTGATTTGGAATGGTAGACAAATTTTACAGGAAGCAGGAAGATGTTTCTTTCCATCCCATAACTTGATGGATATAAAATAATGTTTAGTTGAAGAATTGAAGATTTGAACTGAATATTTTTTTAAACGTTATGTAGAGGATGCTACCTGAGACAAGCTTAAATTAGATTTAATCAGAAATTATACACAATTTTTTCTGTGGACATTTCCTTCTACCAAGTATACTAAAAGAAAGCTGTAACACACACAAATGCTGTCCATAATGTCTCATTTCTAAGGTTTTTCACCGTCTTAATTTTTGTCCTTTCAACCCGTGGTCAGACAGCAAACCACTTGGAATTTTTCAAGGGGAAAAAAAAAATCAAAACATTTATTTTATGTACTTTCCCCCTCAAAAAAAAAAAAATCTCCTCCACACTTTCACAATCACACTCATTCTGTTTTGAGAAATCCCACCTAGGTTTTCTTTAATCAAGATTGAACAGTCCTGATGAAAGTATTTCTGCTAGAAGGAAAAATGAGATAAAATATATGCTCACACTGCTACTCTGTGACTGTCTGGCAAATGAAAATCTAAAACATTGAGTCTCCTGCTAAGATTGAGGAAAGAATTTCAAATGTCAGCATGCCACAGTAGAAGCTCGTGAACTATTATTAGGCAAGAAATACTCATGATGCCTTAATTTGCCTAGTAAATGTAGTTCTTGTGCTGTGGTACTTACATCTATAAGTCAGATATAGTCAAAGGGATTGGATTTCATTAGAACCAGATTTTTTTACTCTATGGACAATGAGACACTATTATTTTTTAAATTTATATTGTAGATAAATTCATAAGAAACATTCATAACCTTTCTTATAAAAACAAAAAAAAAACCAAAACAAACAAATGGAAAAAAAAAACAAACAAGAAAAAACAATTCAAGAAATTAAGTTAGAAGGTGTCTCATTTTGATGTAGGATGAATTGTAGGTATAAGTATGTTACAAGGACTGTTAAGTGCCTCAGTTATTTTCTTCTGTCAAATGGAGTTCTAGATGAGATGAAAGTGCAAGAGTCCTGTCCTATGACATCTAAAGTTAATAGCAAGAACTTCACTTGTATGCACAGTAATATGTCTGATCTGTAAGGAATAAAATTATTGGATAAATTAAGTGATGAGGCAAGCCTCTGTATACCATGAAACTTACACATCCACTTATGGTTACATCTTTACGAGTTCTGGAAGATGAATTAGAAAGAAAATGAGAGTAGTCATCTAAATGCAAAGTTCACCTTGTGCAAGAGGGCAGTGCAAGTACTTTTCCATTCACAAGGTGGAGGGAAGCTAAAATCAAATTCTGAATCAGAAAATGGTAGGAGCACATAAGAAATATTAGCTTTCTGAATTTTTTTCTGAACTGTTCTGAATTTTTTTTAATACCCCCTCATGTATCTGTTTATAATTGCTTACTTTAGAAAATGCTTTCATTACTAAGGAGTAATTACTTAATGTACATGAAGTAGCTGAAAGATGACAGAAGCTAAATGTTACTTGCAAAAACATCATCTCAGCCAGATAGATTCATAAAAACTTGTGCTAAGCACCTTAACTTTGGGAAGATTATCCAAAACTCAAAGCTTTGAGCTTCATTCGTCCCTAATTACAGGATGAAGATTCTACATCATTTGGTGTAGACAGGTTCTGTAGCAAATTTCATTTTAGTAACACAGTGAAAAAAGGGGGAAGTACTGAAGTTAGTTTATATGAAAGCATTTTTTCTAAAGAATACCATACTTAAGCAAAATAAAACAAGAACTGCTAACTGCTTAAATAAATAAAACAAGACCTGATAACTACTTAAATAATTTAATCTTCTTATTTGCAGCTGTGTTAAATCTGAGCCATAACAAATACTTGTTAGCAAAGTTGGTCAGTTGACAGCAATTATGCAGTCATAACGACTATGGAATGTGCAGTGTAAATGAATCTCCTTCCACTGAGACCTCAGAGGAATTGTGAGGTCTTGCCTTGGATTGCCATATCTTGCTGCTAGTCCAGGTTTCAAATGAGTTGCCATCTACACATCTGAGAGATCCTCGTAGACAGTACAGAGTCCATATCACTCAGAGAGATCTCGCTAAGGGTAATGGAAAAGTCTTGCTAAGGATTTAGAATAGAGAACTTGCCTGAGAACTTGACATTTCCCAAACATGTTTGAGGCAGGTAGTTAAGCAACAAGTGTGAAAAGCTTCCTAAGACAAGTCTAGAATATTCCAGAAGACATGCTGGGGTTAGCCGAGCAACCAGTGTAGAGCAGCCTAAAGTATATATAAAAGTATCATGTAAACCCTCCTCTTAGCAAAGGGAGGGTTTGTATGATCTTAACAGATCGTCTGCCAAGCAGCCTGAGTAATGGAAGTTTGCGTTTTACCAGATTCAACTTTGCAAAGATAAAATCACAAATATAATCAGACTGAGAGTGTTCCTATCACACAGCCAACTTTTCTCCCTCCCTTGCATATTTTTTTTCTCCAGAAGTTAAAACAATCTAGTTTTAGAGAGCTGAAGATTAATCACAAGTTTATGGGAAGGCTGGGGAGGGGCTGTTCACAAAGGTCTGCTACGATAGGATGAGGGGCAATGGACTTAAGTTGGAGAAGGGTAGATTTAACTTGAATATTAGAAAAAAATTCTTTACTCTGAGGGTGGTAGAACACTGGAAAAGGTTTCCCAGGGAGGTGGTTGAGGCCCCTTCCCTGGAGATATTCAAGGCGAAGCTCAACAAAGCCCTGGGCAACCTGGTCTAGTTGGGGGTGTCCCTGCAACTGCGGGGAGGTCAGACTAGATGACCTTTTGGAGGTCCCTTCCAGCCTGGATGATTCTATGGTTCTATCAAGATGGTAAGTTGAATGACTGATGAAAAATCTAGTTTTCAGAACTTCCTTCATTTTATGAAATGTGGCTACTTCAAGAAAATACAAGCAGCCAAATCACAATGTATTTCAGCTTACCTTTTGTAAGTTATAAAATAGTACAATAAAGACAAAGATTTCTTCAAAATTAATAAAAATTTAAATCAATTTAATAAAATCACTAAGCTAGTCCCTTTTAAGTGTTAGATCAGGATATTAGTCATATCAACCAGACACCTAGGAAATTCTTAGGATATGTTTCACAAAATTGCATCCAATTTTCCAGCAAAAGCCAACAAATGATTTTTTTGTTGTTGGTTTTCTCTAAGTCAGTCAAATACAGTTATGCTTCTCACCCCAAAGTGCAAATTATTATCTAATGTCCATCTCTTAACAGCAATACCAGTTATAAAGATTCACCTGGAGATTTAAAATTCTGTTTCCCTTTACAGTATAGACTTCCACAGAATCCTCTTGTTAAGTACAAATTTGGCACAGGTTAGTTACACTGCAAATCTAGCTAAGACGTTATACACCAGAGTCTCCAAACTCAAGATTTTCAAAGATAAAACTCACTGAAGTAAAAAATGAAGAAATTATATTTTCCTATTGCATGGAAATACTTACAGGGGAAAAATATTGTACTTTGGGGAATCTTTGTGAAATCCATATCTATATATAGAGATAGATAGATTTAGAAATCCACATTGGGTTTTACTGTTTGTGTATAAACGAGCATTTTCCTGTACGCAACTGCCAATTAATTAAACAATATATAATTTATTAAACAATCTTAAGAGTTTCACACACAATTTAATCCACTGTTAAAGATTTGGTCCCAAAGCTTTTGGTTATATCCTGTACATATTTATATTTAAATAGACTTTAAATTTTAATTTGTTTGAGTACAGGAGAAACTTTTATGAAAGAACGTGAATTAATTATATTTTTTTTAAATGAACCAAACCCTTTTTTTCTTTTTTTCCTGGGTGACTGGGAGAAGCAGACTATCAGTTTGTAACTCCTCTGTAAGTTTGTAGCATCATAGCTAGTAATAGGCAAAAATTTAGGAAAAATTTGAACACTCCTCTGGAATCAAGTAATGGACAGCATTAACATTAATTAACATTAAAGGCATTAACTAGCATTTTTCTTTTGGTAATGTCCTTATTCCAAACAGCTTCATAAAACACCTAAATGTATGGATGTAGTAAAAAAATAATCATTTCCTTGCATTCTGTGTCATAAATAAAATGTCAGTCAAGCAAATATTCTTGGTGTTGCCTCATATTCACTCCCTAAGAGTAGCAGCAAGTGGCAAGACTCTCCAATAGGTAAAGGGTTAAAGCTCAGTTTAAAATGAATGGGGAAGTTTTCAATTCATAGATGGATTTTTAAAAAAATCTCTGAATTTACCTTAGCTTTTCAACCAACTATGTCCTAGCAAAATCTTGCTACAATCAATGGGAGAATAAAGACTCCATGATAGCAAAAACTTAGATGCTTTTAGCCAATAAATGATACTAACTTTCTTTAAAAATCCTGTTCGTAAGAAAGGCATCTGTATACATGTGTTTATTTGCATGTTAATAAATATATATAGTGGTACTTGTGATATTCAGGAAAAAAGTGGGTTTGGTCTTTGAAGAACATTCATCTTAAATAGCAGCATAAATTTGGAGTGCACGTGAATTTACAGCACTGCTCTCCATCCAACTCCTCATCCAGATTGTCAAAACAAATTACCTACAGATTTAATTTAAAGGTCTCATGGATATAATGTCCACCTTTTTTACTGCTCTGTAGAGTTCTTTAATAGAATTATTATATAATAATCATACTACTAATAATATGTAATCTCAGTGCTTAAGGCATCTATGATTTGAGCTTCAGTTAACAATCACGTCTTTGTTAAGGTCCATTGGACACTTTTCTCCTCTACTACTACCCAAAGAAAATTAAATTTGGATCATACAAAAGTGCATGGTTAAATTTGTGCCACCCTATGAACTATTGAGGAAAAGTAATTAGGCACTAACTTCCTTTATTGTATCTTTCTTTTTCTCACAGAGTCCTTAATATTCAAGATATATTAATTGTCCTTAGGTCTACCATGATCTGAAAGGCCTTTTCCAACCTAATTGATTCTATGATTCTACTTGACTGTTTCTTTTGTAATCTAGAGATGTCTTGGTCATCCAGAGCTGTTGCAAGCAGCCAACTTGTATTTCTGTACTCACTGTGATAGCAAAGCCTGGCTTCCTTCTTGGTTTCCTCTAAAGTTTCTCCTAGATATAGTTGGCAGGTATTTTAAATTGTACGATCTCGGAACGAACTGGTAAAACCAGGTTTTTTCTTTCTAGGATGAAGGATGTCTGAATCTGGTACCCTAATAAAATCTGTGCAGTTCAGTGTACCTTTTTTATGACCAATTTACAAATGAAAACTTGTGCAGATGTGCCAAAATAATTCTGAAATCTTAACCGCATCTTTTTGAGGATGTGAATTTGAAAACATTACTCTTTTTTACTTTTTCTTTATGGAAAGTTGCATACGGATTCACAGCAGCTATAATTGGGGCTCTACAATGACTGATATATCCTGAAAAGAAATCTATAAAAACCATGTATTTTATAGTTCAATAACTCTCTTGATTGCAAGGTAAGTGACTAGAATTAGCAATGTAACACACCCTCATTGCTATCCACATTAGCTTTTATTAATAGCAAATTATTTTTTTTTAGAGCCTGTATTCATGGACTTATTTTTTTGGCTACAAACCTGAGACATCTCTGTTTTTCTGAAGTGTCCCCTTCGCTCAGTTATCTGTGTGCATACCCCATAAGGTCCTTTACCTTTGTGAATGGATACTGCCTGACTCCACTTCTAGCTGCATGGCATGCTAAGCTTTTGTCACATTGCAACTGCCTCATTTAATTTTGAACCTGAGTTTCACAGACTGAAATGAAAATGGAATCACCTCTTCTTCAGAATACGATCAATTTTTTTTTATTCATGGGATCGGAAAGTTCCAAAGTCACCCAAAACACCACATGGGTGATTTAGGCCATGATGTACTTCTCTTACCAATATCTACTCTGCTCTTGGGATGAAACAAAGCTGGAATCCAGACCTCAGGAGCAAAGCTATATGTGTAATAACTGATTGCTGGGCAACTTTCACCAAAATCATATTGTCTTAAAAGTTGCTAGGTAATATTTACGTTTCAGGGTAATCTTCAATAAATAACACTTAACATTTCAACATTATTTAGAGAAAAATTTGTAGACTGGCTTTGCTTGCATACATAAAAGGAGCATAACAATACCTTCTAGAGGTAATGAGAATCTTTATAAGCATATCTATGTGCAATTACTAAGAAGCATCATGAGAGTGCATAAATAATTATGGTGTTTACATCCCCCTAACCCTTCATAGCTCACACACACTCATGTGATTCCATATAAATAAAGGAAACAGTCCTAACTTCTTTCACTCCATCAATTGAAGACTCATAATAAATGAGTGTTTAGCAAAATAGCAGCAAAACCTTCTGAATTGGGTGGAAATGGTTTATCATTCACACCAACTAGTCAAAACATGGCTTTGTTATCATTTGTTGGCTTGTTCCATAATCGGTCTCTATCCGTAGGCACGTAAATTGAATAAAAGAAATAGAGTAAGTAAAGCAAATACCCGTGAATCATAGTATAATCAATAGTACCACGTGGTGTTTGGGAGCTGTCCTAGTTATATTTGTCATAACACAGATCTTGACAGTTCCAGTGAAGTCACAGTGAGAGCTGTTCCTTCTAAGTGCAGACCTATCACATCTTTTACACCATATGGCAAGTCAATATTAAAGCCTAAAGGAAAGCAGCTCTTAAAAGACTTCCTTTATTCACCTTATGTCAACTCATATTTCAGTAGCATCTTTGGTAGGTTCCTTCTTAGTTCTCCAGTCTAGTACTTTAAAACCTTTTAGCAAGTTATGTGAAAATTACTGCCTGGTCAGTAGAAACTTTTAAATGCCAAGCCTCCCAAACCATCACCATCTAGATCTACTTTAAAATATTCTTTTTCATAGCAATAACTTGTTTCAAAAACCGCTGCTCTGTACGGCTATAAAAGAAGATTTGTAAAGGCAAAAAAAAGGCACACTTCTCTAAGAGCTATCAAAAAAAGGAGATGTGTCTGTGGTGCTGTTTTACATATCAATACGGACCACTGCAGAGCAGAAAGCACCTTGTTTTCCGTGTGCTCACAGACTGAAACAAGCTGATCGCATCTTATACACTGCTTAAGTTTTAATTATTTGATATCATGCTGGGCTACTCTAACTGCTTTGAGGAAAAAAAATATATATAGTAAACATCATCCTCAGACTTAAGTGACGTTTCTATAATAGTACATTCATTCGGTCAATTGTAAGTAATAAGTAATTTAAAAATGATGGAAAAAATTCCTTTCTAGACTAACACATAAGTTTTAGCATATTTAATATTCCTATGTGAATAACATCCACAAAGCTAGTTGTTATTATTACTATTTTGATGATATTTTTCTGCGAGTGCATAAAAAAAGGGAAAGATAACTTTCAAGACAAATAATTAGGTATGGTTATTGTTAAAATGCTTGTAGAATTTAGAGGGAAAGCTATTACATTTCTACAAAGATTAAATAGGGAAAAAAATTAATATTTCCATATTTCTGATTGAAATTCTTAATGGTATTAAAATAAATAATTTTTGTTTTGTGTGCTGCAGTCTTTGGGCTGTCTAGAAGCTGTTGGACTAGGTTTTTTTTTTCTCAAGAATAATTGTCATAGCCAGGGTCTAGACCTCTTACAGTCTGTCTTTCCTGCATTTTTTTCTGCACTGTTTCTCTTTTTTTTACCTCAAGAACAATTTGTTGAAAGACAAAAATAATCCTTTGGTGAAGAGATAGCAGCCAAGCTGTTCACTTCCATATGTGAGTGGTACTAGACACCAGACTGATGCTCCTCCACCTTGCTCATCATCCTTCTCATCCCACTAGTCTGGAGTTCCTCGTTACAGTGATAGAAGTGTCCTCAGCCTGAACGTCCTATGGACATTCATTTCAGAAGTGACCTGGGAGATTAATTCCTTTGCACCATGGTGGGAATATGTAGCCAGATCTTCTTTGGCATTTGTCTCAGTGTTAACCATTCTGTAAAAGCAGATCAGAACCACTACTGGTTTTATTTGTCCTGCTTTCCTAAGGAAAAAAAAAAAAAAAACAAACAACAATATGTTCAACTACTGCTAGTGACACCCATAAACTTGCATGCGCAGTGTGGTTCTGAATTTGCTAGAGATAAAGATCTTAAATGAGAGTTTTGTTGCCTTACTCCCTTACTCCTGAATTAGGACTGACTCATCTAGGACTGAACTTAAAGATGTTGCAGCAAGATCCTTTCGGAGAAAATTCATCAGCTATTTGTTAGCCATCTGCCTACAACATATTTTAAGAGGAGTAGTCGTTAAAAATTAGTTGTCATTATTAGACTTCCTTCCGAAGCCTTTCTCTCACTGAAGATTTATTGCACAAAATTTAACCAAAATCTCTTAAATATTTTTAAATTAACTACAAGGCCCTTTAATCACATTTGAAGTCTTTACCACTAAAAGATATTCTACTTCTGTACATATGTGCACATTTGTGTCATATATATGTATATTTTTATACAAAAAGTTTTTGTATAAAAATAAAAATGCCCTGTAATCAATACTTTGTGTCTTCCTATTTTATCTTGTTTTAGCGTCCATCACAAGCACCCTCTTTACTGATGAGAATACTGTGATCTCTGTGTGTCTCATGCCTTGATTTAACTCTATCTCAGCCAAAACCAATAAAACAACCAGCCACAACTTTTCCTTTCAATACACGTCATATTTACATATCATGTAATTTTCTTTTTTTCTTTTTTGTTGCCTGGAGACCAGTGATTTACCATGGTGTCTTTTCTTTCCTTATTATCCAAAGCTTCCTTCCTCAGTAATATATTATTCTTACATACACTGATAGAGAAAATCTCATTCACCACCACTGCAGAATATCCACCACGGTGCACCACAGATGAATTGAGAAGAAATGTATCAATTTACGCTAATTTGTATTAGTAGAATACACTGTACACACTATTTCTACTTTATTACTAGTAACTTTATTCCATCAGCATCCACTGAGAAACAGTTGTTGCAATACATACTTTAGTGGAAAAGGCTCTCCTGAAAAAAAATGCTTAGAATTCATATTTGACTATTTAATAGGAGATTCAGAATTTGCAACCAATCTATTATCGTTCTTTGTCTATTACTAGTGAGCATAACTACATTTTCTCTGTGTTTTTCTCATGTACAAATATTTTGAGGTATTTCTTCTCTAACTCCAGAACAGCATTATTAAAGCAGAATTGTTAAGAGTATGGATTGCTTCACTGCCTTAAAACTAGCTTGTTGGCATTAATCAGAAAGTACTATATGATCCATTAGCTGTGAAAGGCTTTAAATAATTGATTTGCAGCATGGGGGATTAACATGGAATCTCATTAACCAGGAAAGTTTGCTATAGTTTTCATTTAAGTAGAACTTACACTTTGGAAATTGCTTGATAGGGGGAAAAAGCTCCAGCTGCCTCAACAGAAACTCGTTACTGCCAATATTACAAAACCTCTGTCATATTACGTGTCTATGTTTGGGTTTTTCTTTTAAATTAAACATATGTCTGACATCACAACAAACCTATGATGCACCCTGGGCTTTTATTATCTCATCAAAATAATTGGTTGAGGTTTCTAATTTTTTTTTTTCTTTTTTTTGGAGGGTGGAGGGTGGCTAAAAGTTGTGTAGGTTTGATAGGTTTTACTGTAGATTGGCTATAAAGGTCAGAATTTTTTAAAACCCATGGTGACATTAAGCCACGTGGATTACACTGCTCTCAGGTACTGGATATTTTACTAACAAAAGAGAGAGAGGAGAGATTGGAGGGAACCCAGTGAAGATATTTTCAAAGCAATGTTCCTCCCTTAGACAAGGAGGCCTTTCTCCTTAATACCTCCTTTCTGAGCATTCCAGGGCAGTTTCCTAAGGAGAAGAAATCAATTGCTTACATGCTACAAATATTCTAGCGGTTTCTTCTTCTATTCAGGTATAACACCAGTGACCTGGAAAACAGTTGGTTGAGTACATTTTTCTATATCTATAGTTGAGCCATAGCAGAGACATTCTAGAAACTAATCATCCTGATCCTTGCACAGACCTTGTTTTATCATTAAATAAATGTATGTGATATCAAAATTATTAAGCAATGTAACTATTGTGTTGTAGCCTCTCTCCAGGGCATTTTTTTTCTCAGAAAGACTAATATAGTTACAATGAATAATTTATCAAGCATTGCTTTCAATTTTTCAATATACCCTATCAACAGATCACTAAAGGTACCAAAATATGTCAGATCAGTATTGGCCTAACCTTTGGTTTTGTCTCTGATATTTGACATTATTTGATCCTTTACATGTGCAATGCTACTCCACCATCTTTACTTTTTACTATATCCTCTATTCATTCTTTAAACCTTAATTCAGGAGGGGTCTGCTGGGTTTTCTTCAGCTCCTGTGAATCAAGTTGCAGGCAAGAATGAACTACCTCTTCTATTAATTGTGGGGTATTTTTTGTCATTTAAATGATCGATAGTCATAGTTTCTCTGTGTGTGTGAGAGAGCTTGTTTTGCACTTGTCAGCATGTATATTGATTTAACGGTGTATTTGAACTCTATACTTAAATTTGTTTTCTCTGTTTCTATGACCTCATCCATTCCCTTTTTTTTCAGATACCATTTTTTCCCCATCATTTTCTGTAATAATTTTGATTTTCTGGTATAGTTTGCCAGTATCATAGTGAAACAGATGCTTTTTAATGTTTCCATTCAGTTCCCTGTTTAAAAAAAAATCTTCCCAAACATTGTGCATTTTTGGTGCCAGCAGACTAGTAAAACTTTGGTTTGAGATACAGGCAAGACTCTAGCTGTTGGACAAACCAAAACCACTGTAAATCCTCAATGCACAGTCAAAATCACTCAATAAAATTCTCAAGTTGCCTATGCCTACCTACTTCTGAGTAACAAACCAGAAACATTTTAGAAAAAATCTTATGAGAAGTTATAATTTCTATCTTTTCTCTTAATCTAAGTGTATAATCGTAAACAATGGTTCAGTTCTAATTTCATGATCAGAGGGCTGAAGCACCTCTCTTATGAAGACAGGCTGAGACAGTTGGGTGTTGTTCAGCCTGGAGAAGAGAAGGCTCTGGGGATCCTCATTGCTGAAGGAGACCAGCTGCAGTGGAGGTAAGAGGCAGTGCAGGAAGGGATCCAGGCAAAAAACCCTCAAAAGAGCCAGCACAGAGATTTTTTTGTGGATTTTTGGAGCTGGTAAAAGTGACTGCTTGGTGCCAAACCCTGCCAGGGTGTGGGTGGGGAGCCTCTCAAGAGCCCAGAGACTGCACACTTGGAAAAGCGCAGGAGCAGCAAAGGGCACACGTGGAGGAATCCAAGGCTCCATTGGCTTGACAGGTGAGTCCTCCTGGCTGTCATTAACTGCCTGGACAGGAGCTTTGCCATGGTGTCAACCTAGAGGAAGGTCATGCATGCACCCCGAACCACAATGGAGGTAGGAACACAGATGGAGCTCCCACAGAAATATGTGGCTCTCCGGGTCACCGGCTGTGGTGAGTGCCAGGACCTTCTACTAGTTACAGATGATAGTTTTGAGACCTGCTGTATAAGATGTGAGCATGGTCACTGAGCTGAAAGAGGAAGTCAGGAGACTGAGGAGCAGTAGGAGGGGGAAGCAGCAATAGGGAGAAAAGCAACAAGGGTCTAGGAGCCCCTGCAGGCAAATCTGGGCAAGACAAAGCTGTAAAAGGAAGGGCAGCCAAAAATGTAGAGGCAGTAGACAAAAGTGTAAAAGAAAGGGTGGACAAAAGTGTAGTAGAAAAGAGCCCCATTGCTGGAAGTATTTAAGGCCAGGCTTGATGGGGCTTTGAACAACCTGCCCTAGTGGGAGGTGTCCCTGCCCATGGCAGGGGGGTTGGAACTCGATGGTCCTCAAGGTCCCTTCCAACTCTAACCATTTTATGATTCTATGGACTTCCTATAGCAGCCTTCCAGTGCCTAAAGAGGGCTACAGGAGAGATGGGAATGGACTCTTTATCAGGGAGTGGAGCAACAGGATGATGGGTAATGGTTTCAAACTGAAAGTGGGAAGATTTAGATGAGATTTTAAAGAAATTCTTTGTTATGAGGGTGGTGAGACACTGGAACAGGTTGCCCATAAAAGTTGTGGATGCCCTGTCCCTGGAAGTGTTCAAGGCCAGGCTGGATGGGACTTTGAGTTACCTGGTGTGGTGGGAGGTGTCCCTGCCTATGGCAGGGCAGCTGGAACTCAATGATCTTTAACATTCCTTCCAAACCATTCTGTGACTCTATGAACTGTGGCTCCAAAGTTTATGATGATATTCTTAGTGTAATTCTCTAATGAGTGTCTATTTTAAGAAGCAGCATATTAAAAAAAGTGTGGACAAAAGCATTAGCTATGAATATTTTATTATTCATCCCGGATGTTCAAGTTTATTTCTAGCATAATGCTTACTGTATTGGGATTTTTTTCTGGGAGGATCACATGTCCTAAACTTGTAGGTCTGATCCACTGCTCCCCTAATATGTAGTGTGACTACTTTAAAAGAGAGATAAGTTAGAACAATGGTCAGCAGGCTGGAAATAAAATGAGAATTGTGTAAAAAAAAAACCAACCAGGAATGGTTATGAACATGAAATGATCTCAGTTCACTGGTTAATCTCTAGTAGAGGTGAGGTTTCTTAGAACAGAGGAGTCAAGGATTTGACACTGCTGCCACATAATATGTGCTCGTAGTGCTAATAGCCTGACAGCTTCAGTAAGCAATGATTTCATTCTGTTCCTCAAAAAAGGGCATTGCTGAAAATTCAGGTGGTAAATCTAAATTAAAAAAAAAAATATCTACAGAAACATAACATTATATTGCTATCTTATTCCTTTCTTTATAAACTTTGCCTTTATAATCCTCTTCAATAACTTACCCCGAGTGAATTAACACAACTTTAATATTGTGGCACTAAACAACAGGGATGTAGCCACACATATAAAAAAGATGAATTATAGAAAATTATACATGTATGTTGGAGCTGTGCCTGTACAATACACTTCTGTAGCACAGAAAAATACACTAATAAAACTAGTAAAATAAACACAACTAGTTATTTTTTGAAATGTTCTGAAAGTTTAAGCAACATTTCTCCTTATTGAAGTAGAAGCCAGTAGAACTGAACTGCTTTAATAAAAATAAATAATAACATTAAATAATAGTAGAGT
>VZRU01014831.1:149732-189954 GCA_013398155.1 Pedionomus torquatus
ATATCATATATATAATATATATAAATATATAAAATATATGTGTTTGTGTGTGTATATATATATATATATATATATAATATACTGGATATACTAGTATATAATATAGATTTCCTCAATCATGCACCAAAACTTATCTAAACCCTACTGGAATCAGGTCAAAAGATCTCCCATTATCTTCAGTGAAAATTAAGTAAGAATCATAACAGCATTGCATCTTATGCTTATATTCAAATTAGGTGCAAAATATCTAATTTATGTTAATTTTCATGGCCTTGGCTACCGACTTACTTCAACAACTGGGTTCAGAACTTGCTTTATTAGTTATTCTTTGGGGTTAATACCTTAACATAACCTTCACATTATAGTGTTATTTACAGAGCAATAGCATCATTAGGCTGTTATTATGTTCTATTGTGAAACAATAGTGTGATTTTTGGATTTTTATATTGTGATTACGATTCTCTTCTATCCCTTTCTTTCTAATACATTGCTTGTATAAAGAGGAAAGGGAAGAAAGGGAAGTGGGAAGGGACATACAGAACGCCTTTGCCAGACAAATTTAAAGCACAGAAAAGGAATTGATAAATGCAGGATCATAGGAGAAAGGCACCCAGATAGTGGTGAAGGGCAGGGGGAATTTGTAAAATGAAGTGGTTTTAACTCTGAAAACTTAATATTTCTCCCCTTATAATTTCTTTTTCTGAATATCTTATCTATTTTAGCCAATGAACGTGCAACCTATAAACAGAACTCTGCTTACTCTGTCTTGGCATAAAGAAGAAATGTTATTAATATTGATCCTTCCATTAAAATGGTACATTTTGGTTACGTTGTTGAAACCAGCACTGTGAAAACAAGCTAAATGCTATGTGCCCTCCTATGTTTAAATTTACTATTTTAATTGTTTAATAATACCTAATGAAACCACAGTTCACAATAAAAAAAAATAGAGCAAAGCCACTTGTTCAAATTCCAAAGTAATTGATATGAAAGGAGAATCACCCCACTCATTACGTGACGTCATAAAAATCAGTGAATTTCAAGTATCTATTGACTGAGTTTCAGGCGGAAAATCTGATTGTCAAACTGCATGCAAATTGCATTTCATCCCCAGCACAAACTCACCAATTGTGCTTCTGCCTAAAAGTTGACTACTGCAGTGAGACAAAGCCGTTTTCAGATTACACGCTTTTGGTCTTACGCTTACACACATTCCCTAATATATACCTGAAGTGCTAAGATAGAAGTTAATTCAATATGAAACAATGTCAGCTTCTTCATCCGCCACTTTTTGACTCATGTACAAACCCTATGTATTATTGGATTCAAAGTGCCCTTTTCTACAACACTGCCCCTCTCTGATCTCTGTTCTCTTTCTTCCAAAATTTCTCTTTGCAAAACTAAACATAAACTTTGACAATAAGATAAACTTATTTTGTGAGACTTTGGTTTTCGTTAATAGCAATAGAAAATGGAACCAAACAAATCCGCATGATTTTCAAAAGTTTTAAATCAATGGTGTCCGGGTTTGAAGTAAAATGAACCAATTTTTTGTTTCACAGTTTTACTTTCTCAGCTAGGCCTCTTCTAACAAACTAATCTCTGAAATTAACAGCACATTGTTCAGAGCTGTTTCATCTTGCAGTTGTAAGACCTGATTATACCAAGGGATGGTGCAGAGAGACCCTTGTTTAGACTTATTGCTAGAACAACCAAGGTCAGGGAATTTTCTTTCCCATTTGAGGGTCGGAAACAGAAACGCGTAAAGGGGTCCCACCTTCAAGGAGGAGGGGACAGGACAGGGGACCCAAAACTGACCAACAAGGGTATTCCNTGTCTGCAAATACAACACAGAAGTTTTCAATGATGTCTCTCTGAAGGTGTCGGGTATATTGCAAAGCCATCATTGCATTCCTTCCAGCCTTTTCTTACCTAAATAGACCTGATTGATCCTCAGAGATGGTGTTTTCTCATTATCTTAGCACTTGCGATGTTCTCTCTGAATGATTTATTTGGGCAGAAAACCAATTGGCTGGGTTTTTTTTTTTTGTTTGTTTGTTTGGGTTTTTTTTGTGTTTTTTTTTTTTTTTGTTTTGTTTTGTTTTGTTCAGATTAGGAATGTGCTCACACCACTGGTGTGACTGGGGATTTTAGTTTTGTTACATTGCGTACTGCTATGCATGACACAGAAACATTTTCATTAGTACTTGGAATGACAGATAAATTAAACTGTCCTTTCTGTTGTATCTAATTACTTACCATACCAGAACCTAGGGGAAGTCATTATATTATTGAAACATACTGAGATAAATATATTATAAAATATAAGACTCTTTGGCTTTAAGATGAAAACTGGATGCCTGAAGCCTTATTTTTCCTTATTTCAGAGATTTGGGATCTTTGGCCAAATTCCTCTTCATTTACTTAATTTTATTTTTTTTTTTAGTGCGGGATTTCTCTTTCTATAGGGAAAAAGCAGCAGGATGAGGCAACTTGCCAGACCACAGTTGAGAATTACAGTTCTTGGTGTATCAGCCTTTGGTCCTTCTGAAGTCTAATGTGAGCAACCACCTCATACAGTGCTCAATGATTATACAACATCCTATACCTTCTTGTTCTGTATATCCTTGGGAGCACCTGGTTTTGTTATTGCTCTTTACGCTGTAGACTCTCTAAACCTCATAGTGCCAAAGGAATCCTGACCAAAGGAACGATCCTTTCAGGAGCAAGAGGAAAATCTAATGTTTAATTTCTGAATTCTTTTATCCTTTATGATGCCTGAATGTGGTGGTGAAGTTTTGTTTTGGTTTTTGTTTTTTTTTTTTTTTTTTTTTTTTTTTTTTTTTTTTTTTTTTTTTTTTTTTTTTGTTTTTTTTTTTATTATTTTTTAATACTGCAATTATAAAGGAATAAAGGAGTAGACTATAATCCTGGGTTGGAGTGGTTTGAATAACAGCATAACTGAAGGGTTTTTTTGGTATTTGGCTCCCAGAACTAACGTCACAGTCATCCTTTTTATTTCCAGGTGGATTAGTGTCATCCAATGTAGAGAAAAGAGGCAAAACATTAGTTTTATTTCATTATAAAGCTTTACACTAAACTCCCTGAGATACTTTTATTACCTCCACAAACAGACCTAAACTGTGATTTAGCAGTAAAACTATATTTTTTCTGCTGTTTCAACAGTAAGGAAAGAATTTGTAGTGTTTATGTCCAGTGAACTGTCCATTGCTACTCCTCTTTTCGTTGAATAGGTTTAATGCAGTTAACATTCATTCACTGATATTTTTAATTCCATAATTGCAAAATTAAATGAAAAAATTGATTAGTAATGTATGGATAGATGTCCAAATAAATAGATAAACACACTTGAATTGTGTTTTTCATAAACTGTCCAAAAATACAAGTTTCACACAAGGAGGAATATCTTTAAAAATATAGCTAATACCTTCCATTAATTTAATAATAAATTATTACTTTGAAGAAAGACTGTCTCAGAACTGTTCTTAAATCACTGCATTATTCTGTGACAAATATATGTATCTTTTTCTTCAGCCTACATTATATTGTCTCTGGCTTTCTGTGTCCTTCCAGAGCAGTAAGAATATAGATCAGTGGCCTAAGGAAATTGTCATTCAAAAAAATCACACAGATTTCTGTTCTAAAATTTTAGGATACAAGCTTAAACAGCTGCAGTAATGCCCTGAGAAATATCTGGTCAAATTTATCTTTCCAACATTTTGTTTCATGATTCCTGCATGTTTGTTTAAACTGTAAATTAATCTTTAAAATCAGAGTTTATTTATTTCCTTAAGCATGGCACCTCTTGTTACTGAGGTATTATTCTTACAAAAATTAGTGTTTGGTACAATTGCTTGAATATATATTATATATTATATATTAGATATATTATCTAATTAGTTATGAATATTGCTATACATAACTATATTCTAAAGACCCCCACCATTTTTTTTCTAGGAAGAGGACTATTCTACTATTTTTATCATATTTTTCTACTGTAATACATAACCATTCATATATAAAATGATTGAAAGCTTACCTAAAACAACCTTAACATTTCTATTCCATCTCTGAGTAATGCTCAACACTGCAAAAATTCGTAGGTATTTGTTGGCATTATGATACGAATATATTAATTAAACAGGTATTTGTTAACAAGAACGATAGGGAAGAATAACATTTAATACCAGGTGAAACTTAAACTGTGTTTTATCAACTGACTGCTGCTGTTTTACTAGATATTTAGTTGGTTAATGTGGATATAACCTTTATGGGTTTATTTGATAATCTTTATTAGAGCATCTCCATAATTCTGTACATTACATCTGGAATTACATAGGCCTTATGTATATTCACATGAAATTCAGTAAAAAGGAAGTATTGCAAGCCTTGTTACAACTACGCTTTTTGCCTAAATCATTTAATTGTGAATTAATTTAATCTATCTGAGGCACCAGTCTAGCTCATTAGATCTAAATGTAAACTTTTAATTCAACTCAAGGAAAAAAGCGCAAAGTGGGCTGATTTTTCTTTGAGATATGTCTGTTTCTCCCTATGAGTGGTGCAGAGAACAGCTGAAGTTAATCCATTGAACTTTTGCTCATCTGAATTTAGATGACTTAGTACCACTTCCCGTGGCCTCAAAAACATCCACTGAAATATGAATGTTTGAATCCTCATTGCAGATAACTGTTAAGGAAAAAGAATAGTGCTAAATGAGGAAAGGAAGCAAAATCAAACTATTGTTGCTAATCAACACAAGATATGAAGCTAGGACTCATCACAATAATTAACAAACTATAAGCAATAGGGATATTTTAATGAACAGAAAATGTGACCTGGAGTAAAATGTGTTCAAGTTAAAAACCCAAACTAAATTATCATTACGTCAATGGAATGGTTTTATGATTCAGAATTGAAGAGCCAGGAAAACATTTTATGTAGCTTTTTGTAGATTTACAGCAAGATTAAAATCACCATGGCAACACTTCTCATATTAAAAAAGTAGGATAATAGATTTTGACTAGTTTATAATCTCCATCTTTATTTTCTCAGAAAAAAAATATTACTGTATTAATTCATCAACGATTACAACATCATGGTTTTGCCTTTATTAAGAATTATTAGATTGTTAGGTATTTTGCATAAATATATGAAATCTTACAGATAAAAATCTTATTAAAGGTATGACTGAAGTGTACTGCCAAACAATGGAAATAAACAAAGTCCTAATTGCTTTCTCTGTCAACTAAACACTCCCATTCCTTGAAATTCCGTCAAATACTATTCATCCATCATATTCTGACCAATTACACTGTGGAATAGTGCTTTCCTCCTCAAGGTACTGCATTATCAGAGGCGATCACTCACTGAGCCTTGTAAACAAGGCTATCAGAATATTAATGCTTAATCTTTGAGTGAGTTTGTGTTTAATTACCATTAAAGTGGAATCTTCACTGTATTCTCATGACTGGGATAACATTGGGTAGTAATTCTTGTCACTCTTCCTGATGCTGTCCCTTTCTTTCTTCCATTTTTCTTGTGTTAGCCTTCCCCTACTGGAAACAAAGACCTCATGAACCCCTAAAATATGCAAAACAGTGCAGATTTTCTCACAGGTTGAGTTCCTCTTCCAGAGATCCTACTTAGAAGAGGCTGTGTTTGTTTTTAGATATAGCAAATTTTGGAAAATGTTTTAAAATGGAAAATCATATGGTTTTGGTAGCTGCTCTCACAATGAATTGTTACAGCTGAGAACTACAATTAAGAAATAGAAAATTTCTCTTAGGGGTCTTCCTCATGAAAATGAAAACAAATCCATTAATAATTAATAGTTAATAAATAATCAATAATAGATAATCAATAATACTCAATAATCAGTAATCGTGTACCTTTTTAAACCTTTTTTAAAATTGTTTTTTCTTATCCAATACTGCCTTTCCTCCTTGCTCATCTTCTTGCCTGAATTTTCCAAGATGTTTTTTTAAGCAGCTGCTAACCACACAAACAATAAAAAAGTTACTGCTGGGAGAGCAGCTCTCATGCCTTGCAGCTGTAACTGCTTATGTGACTCCTGTGACCACATAGTTATCCTGGTTCTTTAACCCTCCATAAGACAATTCATTTGCTCACTAATGGTGGCATCCATATTTTGGTTGTTTAAATGCTTTTTCTGTATCATTTTTTCTTCCAAATGACACTGAGTGGCTCTCACTGAAAAACAGAGATAACAATGCACCTTTTGCAAAATAAATTTTATATGTTAGCAGCTTGAAATAAAAAGCTTGAGTATACTACCAGATTTCATGTGCATTACAGACTTTATCACTCTTTAGAATTATAATACATCGTAGCCTCCTCCTCATTCTTTTCTAGCATTAAGAGGTTTCCCTTTTATTTGCTTCTAAGCTATGACTTTGCCAAAGACCTGATGAAAACTTTATTATTAGGTATTATCACAGTTGTACAGTGAATTTATAACAACTCAGTGTCTCTTTTCCTCGTATATAGAAAAGAGTCATAGGTGTCATTTACCGGGATTAGAATTTCAATGTAATTAAAATGCTCAGAGCCACTCCTTGAAGTATAATGCTTATCAGAATGTGATAAAAGTCTGGTTTTCTTTCAGTTCTGTGTCTCTTCTGTCCTTAAAATAAGTAACAGGTTAATATTTTCCCTTTGCCTGAAAATGTAGTATATGAACATTGTAGATCTTGAAAATCTCAATTTCCAGATGATCATTTTGTCAACATTCATTACATATTCATAACATTTCCTTTGCCATCAATATTTACAGCTGTCTTGTTGATAATATAACAATTCCTACTTACAAGCTTCTGGATGTTTTTTATGTCCCCTTTGACTTCTAAGTATTCACTGTCATACTAAATGTGTAATATTCTGATCCAACTTCCTTTTTTGTGAGGAAAGTCCAACAGATTATTTTCAGCTCAAATTTCATAGTAAATAATGGTTGAATTTTCTTACTTGACATATAATAAATTTCTTTAATCAGAGAATCATAGAATCATCCAGGCTGGAAGGGACCTCCAAAGGACCTTTTAATATCTAATTTAAAATCATAATTGTGTTTGATCTTTGCACTCAAGCTATATTCATACTGGTTTTCAGTCATTTTTATATCTAAAATTTTTGAAGTAGTTTCCTAGTCTTCCTAGACCCATGTTGTTGTGTTACTTTATACTGTAACAATAGTATTTGGTAGTTATTATAGCATGGGACAGGAGCCAACAACATAGGAGGATCCCTTTCCATACTATCTTTCAGGATTATCAAGAGTGGTCGGATACTGGAATAGGCTGCCCAGGGAGGTAGTTGAGTCCCCATCCTTGAATGTGTTTAAGAGTCACTTAGATGTGGTGGTGGTGGATATGGTGTAGGGGAGAGCTTTGTAGAGTGTGGTTGATGGTTGGACTCTATGATTCCAAGTGTCCTTTCCAACCTGAATGATCCCACAATTCTAATCAAGCACAGAGAGATTCAGTTCTAATTGTAATAGGTACTGTAAAGAAAAGGTGTAATAAACAATAATAAAAGAGGGTAAATGAGGTTAAAAACAGTGTAGAAGCTAAATCAAGACATATGGAGTGGTATAAGTTTCAACGACTAGAACTAGAAATAGAAGCTTTGTCCTTTTAACTGTTAATAAATTGAAGGATTCCTGTTGGAGTGGGAGATGGACCTGGAGTAATGATGGAATCTCAATATGAGTATGATCATTCTTTATTACAGAGGTTATATAGCTATCCCCAAAAAAAGCACGTGATATTTGTCATTCTGTCATTGGTTCATAACTTTTGTCCGACCGCCTCAAGCCGTTGCATGATTGCTAAAGTGCTGCTACCCACCCGAAGGAGTCTGTCTTCACTTTCTGGACTGAATTCCGCCTAACTGGCTTACCAATTCGTTACTTCCTTCTCAAGGACAAGTCACTTTACCCTTTTACAGCTCACCAAAAACTGGATTGCTCACATTAATGAGATCATGTCCTTTTTCACTTAGCCATTCTTCCACAGATTCCTCTTTTTGAAAGAAAAGTTAAAGTTCATGGATTGACAGCTATTGCTGTATTGGAGCTTGTGTGTCAAAGAAAACACAAAATAAGAATTTATTTTTTTTTTTTGCTGCTGAGCAAATACAGAATAGGTGAGCAAGATTATGAAATTCAACACATCAAATAAAATCATCAAATAAAATTGTTATTAACATAGGCCACTCTGGAAACAGTAAAATGCATTTCCTGATCAATTGTAAACTGGGAGACAGTCACAGCAGTGAAGTAGTCATAGTAGCTCTTCATAATAATAAAAATGTAGTAATAAAAAATAAGAAATAGTATTTCTGTCATATCAGAACCAGAATTATTGAGAAGAAATTATTATTAGAACCTATTCTGATTAGAAGAATAAAATGAGAACTGGAATTATAGAGAAGAAATTATTAATAGGACCTATTCTGATATTAGAATTACTATCAGAACCAGAATTATTGAGAAGAAATTATTAGAAGAAATGGTTGGTAGAAACACTTAAATAAATAAAATCCTAACTAATTAAGATGCGTGAAAAATTACTTAAAAATTTGAAACAGATGGTGTGAAGAGAGGAGGAAATCAGAAGGAAGAAAAACGAAAGGATCAGTAAGGTTGAAAAAACATAAGAAACACGTTCAGTGGTCCTCGTGTTCTTTTCTTCTCTGTTTTATAAAGGTGACTGCCTTTTTTAAACCATCACACATCCACAAGTAAGCAGGGTGCAAAATGGGTTAAAAATAACTCACTTCTCCGTATGATTTAGCCATACATATACAGTAGGAAAGTTAACAGAGGGATGTCTGCAAGTCAGAAAGGAAGTAGGTGGTGAGAAAATAGAAAAGGAAGAGCTGCTGCTGAGGAAGACAGGAATGCACAATTCTTGGTAAAATGGGTATCTGTGGGATAAAAGTGAAGTTTGCTGAAGGTAGATTTTAACAGCTTCTTGTGCAGCTGAAGAAAACTTGGCAGGTCAGCACAACTGAGAACGTCTGTGGAACTACACAGCCCAAAATGCTTTACATATTCTAATATTCACACCAATATTTGTGTTGTGAAGTATACCGCTGCCTCAAATATTCTGTGCTGAAATATTTCCAGCTTATTTGTCAGGACTGTGTAATCATTTTTGGCAAATAATAGAGCTCAGTCTCTAATGATGACAGCAATCTGTCATCATTAGGATTTCACAGTGTGGAAGAATATACTTTACAATCTGTTTTTCTCAATCACTTCACATTCTCTATTTTACTACACAGAACGTTCTTTGGCACCATCCATTCACTGTTAAAAACTGTGTGCAGAAAAAAAAAAATAAATGTTCCTGTTAAAAAGTTAATTACAGCACCTCAAAAGCTGATAAAAAATGGAAAAAAAAAAAAAAAGCCCATCCATTCACCTTCCTTTAGACTTGGAATTGGTAGTTTACAACAGCAGATTAGGTTTATTGTTTGTACCTTATTGAAAATGCAGGTCTATTATTAGGACGTGTTATTTGTTAAGCACATTAGCAAATTGGGAGATATCATGATTATTCTGGGGTGGCAGCTGAATCCTCTTCTTCACCGTTTGGAAAACTATTGTAGGTAGAAAACACATCTGCATCTATGGTTGTAGATGTCTGTGGAACACACCTACAAACATGCAGTAAAACTCAGATCGGGGTTCAACATAAAATTTTAACACTTCATTTTAAACTGAAAATTTGCAGACAATAACAGGTTAGGAGGAAAAAGTGAAATGCTTTCTTTAGTATTTCTGCTAAAACTGTGAAAAGGTAAGTTTGGACTGGCCATTACTCAAAAAAGAACCCAAGCAAAGCGCCAGTTTCCATAGTTCAGATCAGCTGCACTTTGTTGCATATGTGCCTTTCTCTGCATGTGAGATCCATCAGACCTAATGCACCCATTATAGATCAACTATAGAATTCATACCCAGAAAATCTCCTCCACTTGGTATAATGAAGTGCCTGCACATAGACTTGGTCTGTTTAGTCACCATCTCTGCAGTGCAGGAACAAGCCCTTCTGTCTTGGGATTTTCTCTCCCTCCTCATTTCATTGAGTAAAACAACTAATTTCAACCTGAGTTAGCAGGGATAGTTTTGGAAATTTTTAGTATGGATTCATAAACACCACTTTATAAGTCTTCTCATGCTAATACTTATTAACATACTCAGTGATTGTTCACTATAACTAAAAAAGATATTTTATTTAAAAAAAAAAAAAATCAGGTTCTTAACACTAGTTAAAAGCTTGTTAAACATTAGCCTTTTTTTAAATAAAAAAAACCCAAATTTAACTCAGATGTATGTGCATAGTTGTCACTTCGTGCACTACGCCTAGTTTAATACCTTACAGTCTTTCACTTGCCAGTGCACATCCAGCTTCTGCCAAGCAGCTCTCACTAAGACAATAATTCCTTGTCTTAGTGATTGCTTATGAACCTATTAGGATTTCCTGACCAACAAAACAATGTCATTGACAAGACCATTACTCTGTTATATATGGATTTTTTCCTGTTCTTACTTCTATCAGCTATTTACGGAGTTGCAAAAGCTGGACGGGAAATGGATGACAGCGGAATTGCTTTAAGAATATTGTGCTCGAAAATCATCTACAAGCTTTGTAAAAGAATAACTTAAATAAAATGCTAAAGAAAATCTAAAACTGCTTCACCCTCTTCCAAGCTGCAGTAGTCTCTTCTTACATTTCTGTTTTGTTTTTTGTTTTTTGTTTTTTTTTTTTCTAGTTTTCTTTGTATGAAACTATAGATTTGTCATGGCAGTTCTTACTTAATGATATGTAGGTCTTGATTCTGAAATGTGTAGTGACATTGAAACTGATGATAGAAGTGTTCAGGTTTTGTTCTTTTTTTTTTTTTTTTTTAATGGGTTATACAAAACACTTGTCTTGATATTTGCAGTGAAGCTTCTGGAAATAGTAAGATACATCACTGTTGCTTTTAACTCTGTCATAACAGCTAGGAAGAGCTGCATTATCACAGTGCTTGTTAGTAAGCATGGAGCTAAACTAAGCCAAAATGTAACACAATAATAACGTAGGCTTTGGAGATTTTCAACATTCCATATATAAGCAAGGTGACAACCATAGGATCTTCTTCTATAAAATTATCTTTACAAGGTTACAATGCAAGTCTTAGATGAAGGAATATTTTTTTCCAACAAAATACTTACAAAAAGTAGGCAAGAGCTGAATTGACACTGAGAATCTTATATATGTATATAAGCATGTGTTTATGGTTGTGGACATTTACAAAAATTATGGTTTTGGTTTCATTAAAACTTGTTTTGGCATCAGATGCTGCCTAAAACTTTTGACTGTCTTTCAAAGGCAAATTACAGATGCTGTAGGGACCACCTTTTCTACATGGAGTATGCATGTTCTTTAACATGATTATAGTTTTCTTGCAAAACGCGATGTCTTGGGCTCATCAACTCATTTCCTGCAAAATCAAGTCCTCAGGAAGCAACAGATTTGAAGCCAAGTGGATATTTCAACTGCTGAATAGAAGTCTTTGTGTTCTTATTTCCCTTCTGCGTCTAAAGGAACACCGAAAGATCAATTCAGTGAATTCAGCAATGTATGCAGGAAGTTCCTTTTGCCTTATACTCTGAGGTAGATGACCAGGAGAACCTTAATTGTAAATCTTAACCAATTCTGAAAACACCTCTCCAGAAAATAGATAGCTGTGCTAACTTGTCTGTAATTAAGCTAAAATCATCTGCTTTTTGAAGGAAGGTATTGTCTATGTTCTACTTCAGGAAAACATAGAGAATGTGGGATTTTTCTAACTCTCTTCTTTAAGTGCTTACTTAGTAAATTACTGTCAACAAATACCATAATCAATTCCAAATTCCATAGCTAAGAAAACCCTACTTGATCAGCATGAAAGCTCTTTTCCATTAAGAAAAAAAGAAATACATCATAACAGAAAAATCATTGCTCTTTGCTTTATTCAAATTTCATTAGCTATTACACTGCCAGAAGATATGGGTTTATTTTCTCTGTGCTTGAAAACATAAACTCATAATTTAACTCTTAAAACACTGGTTTAGCTCTCTATTTATCTAGTCTACAATATGCTCTCCATAAATCAGTGATTATTAGACTAGTCACACCAAAAGGAAAATGTAGAAATCAGTGGGTTAGGGTGCTTGTTAATGGGGAAAAATCCTGAGCTGAGTTACTGTTGTCAGAATTATATTCCAGGCATGATTCTGAGCATGGAAGTGAGAAAGTTTTTCATCCAAAAGACCCTTCTTATAGTTTGGAAATGTCTGTATTGAATAAGATAAATTCCCTAAGACTGAAAGGGGAAGTAAATTTTAATCTCTCAGATTCATGAAAAGGAACCTGAATTGTCTATAATTGGGAGATGATGGCCAGCAATGATTGCAGGCATCTGTCTGCAGACTATATCCTAACAATTCTGTTACTTTGAGAAAAGCATTCAAATTCTTATTTCACGCAACATGTTCTCAGCTACCTTATTAACTAGCCATATGTACATTTTGGGTTCTGCTTCAAAGTGCCTAGAGACATAATTCTCTGGATACAGCTAACATTTAATATCTAGCCTTTAGCTGTGTGTGACCATGTGGTGAGTTGATCCTGGCTGAACGCCAGGTGCCCACCAAAGGCACTCTGTCACTCCCCTCCTCAGCTGGACAGGGGAGAGAAAACAGGGAAAGATCATTCAGTAATAATTGTCACAGGTCTTGACTTCAGAAAATCAATGTAATTATTATCAACCAGAGTAGGGGAATGAAAAATAAAATAAAAATCTTAAAACACCTTCTCCCACTTTCCCCAACTTCTTCCTGTGCTCAACTTCACTTTCCACAACAGTGGTGCAGGGGAACAGGGAACGAAGGTTGGCAGTCAGTTCATCGTGCATTGTCTCTCCTAGTCTTTGCTCTCTTTCCCTGCTCCAGTGTGGGATCCCACCCGCAAAAGTCAGTCCTCTATGAACTTCTCTGACATGAGTCCTTCCCATAGTTGGCAGTTCTTCATGAACTGCTCCAGTGCACATCTTTTCGGTAGGGTGCAGTCCTTCAGGAACAGACTGCTCCAGCATGGGTCCTCCATGGGGTCACAAGTCCTGCCAGCCAACCTGCTCCAGTGTGGACTCCTCCCTCCATGGACCCACAGGTCTTGCCAGGAGCCCGCTGCAGTGTGGGCTTCCCCTGGGGTCACGGAATCCTTTAGGCATCCACCTGTTCCAACGTGGAATTCTCCATGGGCTGCAAGTGGATCTTCACAAGCTGCAGACAGATAGCCTCTGTCTCTCCATGGGCTATGGGGGAATCCACTGCTCTGGCACATGGAGCACCTCCTCCACCTCTTTCACTGACCTTGCTGTCTGCAGAGCTGTTTTTCTCAAATATTCTCATTTGCCTCTCTGGCTGCTGTGTTGACAGCACAGTATTTTTTCACCCTTTCTTAAATATGTTATCTCACAGGCATTACCAGTTGGTTCAACCTTGGCCACCAGTAGGTCCATGTTAGGACACAATGACACAGTTCTAAAATCAGATGGTCGAGTTCTTCTTAAATTTAAGCATCTCTTAACTAAGAATTTCTCTTTGAACTGCAGTATGTTCTTTAGTTCAAGTTCTGCTAGAGTCCAAGTGACAACAATAGCTGTGAGTAAAGCAGTCCCATCCAGAAGTAGACAGCCTGGAAAGTGAGTAGACTTTTTGGCCAGAGGACCTGCAATGAAATAAGTATCGTCTATTCCGAATGCAAAAATATTACATAAATATTTGTAGTCTCCTTATACCAGACGCCAGTCATACAACAGGAACCCAAGTATCATCCTACTTGGATTGGATTTAGATGAGTGACAAATTCTCTCACAGTCAGACGGGGGCCAGGGAGGACTGACAGCATGAGTGAGTAAGTTAGTAGCTACACATGGTTGCCACTGAGAATTGATTTCCCTCTTCATTAAGCTCCTTATACACGGAGCCAAGGGAACTGACTAAGATGGTGTGATCCTCGATGAAGCAGGAAATTGAGTAATCCCAGTCAGTCACCTTCTGGAGAGACCTTTCTGTTGGGAACTGGCTGCATAAGTAAAGTGACTAGTCTGCCCTCCTCTTGCCTCAGTCTTTTTCTACTTAATACCTTTGAGAACCGAGGTCAATGCCTTGTAGACACGATTTAAAAAAAAAGTTGAGAGAATTATGATAACACCACTAAGAAATACTAAAAAAAGTCCTCAATTATAAAGTTTTCAGTGTCAGGTTACAAATATCTTACTCCTAAAGGCAAGGTTTAAGGGTGGTATCAGAAAGACGTTCTGACAATTATAAGAGGCCACTAAGAAAAGTTTTCAAGAAATTGTGTTATGGTTTGAGAAAACCCATAACAATTTATTGTCGCAAAGACAACTATTCTGTCACCCGATGACCCCTCCTCACCCAGGAAAGGGGAATCAGGGGACTCAAAGAAACATGAGGGTTAAAATGTAAATAGATTTAATAGAATAAGATTAAATAACTAACAATAATGCTAAAGAACCAGTATTAATCCCAACACTGATATGATATTTACAAGAAGTACGCTCAGCCCATTCTATCAGCAGAAGCTGTGCAGTCCCAGCAGTGGACAGTAAATTTTGGACACTGTGATTGCAAGGGCTTCAGGAAGAAAGGGAGGCCTCAGTGGTCCACCAGCAGGGCAAGGAGTTGTCTGGACCTGCTGCCATCAAGGGAGAGCCCACTATGCAGCAAACATTTCTAATTTATCTTGAATGTGACATTTGTGGTATGAAATAACCCTGTTGGCCAGCTTGGGTCAAATGCCCATGCCCTGCTCCTCCTCATCCCTGCAGCTGGCAAGGCTCAAAAACACCAAGACCTTGAATCTCACAGAGCCTGGCTGGCCATAAAGTAAATATGTTCATGAACTCAGACACTAAAATCCTCCAAAAGTGCAATTTTCCCAGCATTAGAAGGAAAGTTAGTCCTGGGCCTCTCAACCCAGGACAAAGTGATAGGTGTCAAGTGGGTAGTGGGTTAGCCTGACATTGTGTTTCTACCATGGAACAGTGAGCCATTATTTCTGAGAAATTTGATCTTGTTTAGCTTTTAAGAGAAATTATTCTTGATAGTTTATAAATGGTTTAAAAAAGACAAGACGGTTGGCTGATAACACAGCTGAAGCCTATCAAAATATAAGTTGCCCCTTCAAAAAAGAGAATCAAAACAAGCGACCCTGGGTGCTGCGTAAATCTGCTAAATACAAAGAACTTTGTAAAATGCAAAATATTTGGTTTTTTTTTTAAAAAAAAAAGCTTTGTGAAATGGTCAGCTTCTAATTGTCCTCTGTTCATTCAATTCCCAAGAGAGCAGAGGAAATTCCTCACCTGTGTAAAGAATCACGAGAATGAGGGGCAAAAATTCTGTGTTCTCCAACTCTGCCCATCCCTTAGCGCATCGAACTTCGGCTGACGTTACTATTGATTTCGCCGCGTCTCACAGACGTGATGGTGAATTTCGAAGCGCTGGGGATGGGTCAACATAGATCTGCAGCAAAACCCACTTAACCATCTGGCCTACCTTCTGGAAATCTCTTCTCTCGTTCTGGCATGGACTGAATAAATATCTTCATTTATAATAATTTCCATAATGACTTACAATGTTGACAGTGAATACTCATTATATTTCCCTCCATACAAGCCAGCTAACACAACCCCCTAAGAGCATATACAATTAATCTTTTCTATTTTAATTTTTCTCCTAAATAATCTCTCTGTAATTAGCAATAATACTGATGGTTTATGTTATTTAATATTTTTAGAGTGCGAACTACACACTCTGATCAACATGTTCCACTTTAAAGAAAAATAATATAAAATCAGAACTTCTACACAAGTTATATATAAAGTCCAAAGAAGTAAACCTAAACCAAAAAAATGTTCACATTTACCGCTCAGTCGATGCAACTTCAGATGAAACTCCAAATAAAAATAAATTTTGCATTCTGCTCCAAAAAGAATTTCACAGGTGAGGTGTGTCAGAGTAAAGGAATAGTTTATTTCATATATTTTGCATAGGATTTTAAAACATATTTTGTAATAATTTATATTTACAATAGTTAAAATGTCTCATTATTGACTGAACTCTCCTTTACCCTTTGCTTATTGTACTTCTACAGCAAAATGAGGGCAATAAATAGCATAACAATGGTAAACATTAACAGAAACAAAAATAATGTGAAATGCCTTCCAAATAACTTCTTCTTTTTGAAAATCAGTCACAGATATTGTTTTCTTTAAAAAAGGGGAGATTCTGGGTACTAACAGAAGGTAGTTGTAAATCCCTAGCTTCATAATGAAGATTACAGTATTATGATTGTCACCCAGCAGAGTAATCACCATTTCTTGCCTTGACATAAAGCACAGATTAAATACAGGAAAATTAGAAACACCTCTGTTAGATATACAACATAATCAGTGGATTAACAGTTTCAAATTCCATTAATTATCTCTTATTATACTTGATTTATTTTTTTTTTTATTTCCCAGTAAAAGCTTCCTATTTAGGAAATTTTCCTAATTTAGGAAATTGTTTTTCTTTGCTCCATTATGTGATAATATCATAATAAAAGCCAGGAAACTAATTAAAAATTCCAGAAAAATAAGAAATACTGTAGGAAAGCACCATTAGCAATGAAAGCTAAATCAAGGTCTGTTGATTCTCATGTTTTCAATAGCTGGTTACACTTGTAATAACATCTAGATGGACCCACAACTGCATATATATACATCTAGGCTTATACATGTATATATAGATTTGCTTTTGTTTCTGCATTTTAAAAGGAAAGGCAATAATAGTTATATTTTGATTAATGGAGAAGGGTTCCCCATTTATTTTAATAAAGGTCTTACTAATGACATCAATATTTATAGTTTCTCCTCTATTCAAAAATAAAAAGAAATTTTATAATAATATAGCCATTATAAGTGCCACATACTAATAGCTACAAAAATAACATTTAAATATCCTTTAATATTAAAAAAAAAAATCAAATCCATTATTGATTGAAAACAACCAACCAATACAAATCAATACAAACAAGGGTTACAAGGAGGACAAAAGCAGCTTGAAAAGTTATTAAGAAAAAATAAAAAAGACAAAAAGGGAGAAAAAGCTGGAACAACTACCCAGCATTGTCCAATTAAAGGTTAAGAGTAAATCTAGTACAAACAAATTCTGTCTAGTTTTATGGTGCTAAATTGTCATAGAAGTCTCGCTAACATGCTTTACATTCCATAATCTAAAGCTTCTAAAATGTACTGTAGCCGTATTTTTTAAACTTTCCCAGGCAGAAAATTTAGTTTTGAAAAATATCTTTTAAATCTCCCAGTTGATAAAAATAATGTTGGGAAATACAGTAATATTTTAACTGCATTATCAAGAGTTTTGTGAGGCCCATACTTTTAATTTCTACTTGCTTGATACTTGTGTCAGACTAAATTAATTGAAATCCATGGAAAAATTTTCCCTTAGTGCAATCCATCTGAACAATGTTTCCAGAAAACACAGACAGACAGAATATGGACACTAGGGTGAGAAAGATCACATATTTTTGTGAGACTTAGAAAACAAAAAAAGTGTTAAATGGTTTAATTTTATTTTTCTTTCTCATCACTTTGTTGCAAACGACAGCAATTTACCTTCTATCACATGTAAGATGTGCAACAAATTAAATGCAACTTCTTCAGCAAGAATAATGCTTTGTAATGAAATTTGAAATATATTTCAAACTTCCTTTTTTTTTCTTCTAGTTCATTATCTCTCAAAAGCCTAAATTAATACTTTGATATTTTTGAGAATTTATTTATAGCAAATTCATTACCTTTGTAATCTAAAAGCAGTATTTCTTACACAATATAAATAAACTGGTGTACAACATAAGGAAAGAGAAATGGCAAAAACTATGCAGTTAAGCACTCTAGAACTTCACTTTTTTGCTACCTGATAGTGCCATTCTTTTTTCTTAATCCACAGTGGTTACTAATGTTAGGTTTAACACATACGCTTACTTGATGAGATTTCTTTGAACCCAGAATCTTGGATGACTTGTAAGAAAGAGAGATATTTTTCAACACAGGCTTTATTTGTATTACTGTGAAAGTAGCTCACCTGCCCATTATAATTGTTCATTGGTGCAGGCAAGTATATGAGTTCTGGGGAGACCTTATAGCAGCCTTCCAGTATCTGAAGGGAGCCTACAGGAGAGGGACTCTTTGTAAAGAAGCATAGTGATAGGACAAGAGGTAATGGTTTTAAATGAGAAGAAGGGAGATTTAGAGTGGATATTAGCAAGAAATTCTTTCCTGTGAGGAACTTTCCTGTGATAGGAGAAGGGGTAATGGCTTCAAGTTGCACCAGGGGAAGTTCAGGATAGATATTAGGAAATATTTCTTTACTGAAAGGGTTATATGATATTGGAATGGGCTGCCCAGGGAGGTGGTTGAGGCACCATCCCTGGAGGTATTCAAGAGAGAAGTTGACTTGATGCTCGAGGGTAGGGCTTAGCGTTGGGTGGTGCGGTGTGTTGTTTATGATTGTTGAGTTTTTTTGGATTCTTTNGAACTGGAACAGGTTGAACAGAGAAGTTGTGGCTGCCCCATCCATGGAGGTGTTTAATTCCAAGCTGGATGTGGGCTTTGAGCAACCTGGTCTGGTGGGAGGTGTCCTTACCCATAACAGGGGGGTTGGAACTCAATGATCTTGAAGGTCCCTTCCAACTCTAACCATTCTATGATTCTAAGTTCATTTGATGTAAATACTTTGCCTGGAAATCCAAATATAAATTAATATTTTTAAATTAATTAATTTCTTTAGGTTGTCTAAATTATTTTTTTTTTAGGTTGTTCTAAATATGTTCACCAACAATGGTCTTTTGAATTTTTTCTGTTATCTATATAATAGATACAGGATAACAGCTTGAATTAATGAAACTGTTCTGAAAGGCTATGGAATCTCTTTCTCTAGAATCACCAATTAATTCATTTACACACCCCACCCACCCCCATAAATGGGTTACTGGATGGTAATAATGTGTTGAAATCCATATATCAAACGATTAATGATAACTCCAGACGAAGTAGAAAACACTGATTAGCACTAATCTGGGAAGTCATAGTTTCATATAATATCGTCAAGTATTCAAAAACTGAAATAAACTCAACTTTCTTCAGTTCTAGAAATTTTGCCCCTAATCTGTATAATGAAATATTCAAGTTTCAGACAGTTTCAGACAAGCACTCACATACATTTTTCTGGCTGGCAGCAACTCACTTCTCAACTGCCTTACTGCATACAAACCTAATGCTCTTATTCAAGATGCTATTCATGGTTTCAGAAGTCTCTTCAAGACATTTCCAGAATGAAAATTAATGAAAAATAGGAGTCTCCCACTCTTACTGCAACCTATAAGCATTCAAGTAACAACAGAACAGCAGAGAGTTGAAGAGAGAAAGAATAAAGTATTTTAAATCAAAAGGAAAGTTCTGGTCATATTGACCTTCAAGAATTTGAATTTAGTTGAATCGTCAGAGTGGCATTTTCACAGTGTATTATGGAACAGTCAGTAGCAAACTAATCTTATTTGCATAGTTTAAAATATGAAGAAACTGGCACATTCACAACTAAACTGACATGATTGATTGCCACATGGTTTAGAAGTTGGGTATGGCCCAAGTTATGCTTAATCTAATGCCATCCCAAATTATGGGGTATGAGGAAGATAAACAGCAGTCTTTTTTTTTTAACTTAAGAAAGCAGAGAGAAATTCAACATAACAGAGACCTATATGCAAAAGTGAAGCTAAAACAGCCAGAAAAGACATAGAAATGCTTAAGTAGGTCTAGCTGGGAGGAGCTTTTTTGATATCAACCATAATAACATGCAGTAGGGCAAAAGAAACAGGAAGATGTTCCAGTAAATGGCAGGTAATTTGTTATGAAACGTATGTCCAACTTAAATAAAGCAAAATAAAGCTTGGCCTCTGCTGTTGATTATATTTCAGTTTCTCCACTTCAGAATGAAAACATGTAGAAAACTTGTTTGCAATTTTGGAGGGAAGGGAAAACTGCTTCTTCTCTATCACCAATACATATAGCCACATTACATCTGGTCTGCCATCACAGATATTTTCTTCATCTTTAGAGCACAGACATAACATGTCTAGCAGGTCATCTGAGCTCTTCAAGACCTGAGAGGAATGTCAGGATGTTCATTCTTTTACAGACCCTTCAGATGCTAGACGTAATTGGAAGTCTAGAACCACAGGGGTAACTTTTGTATCCAGGCAGTATTTGGCCAACTGATGGTCTATGCTAGAGAAGCAGGTTTTGGTCTTTATATATTATGGTAAAGTGTCTTGGACATCTTATCAAATTTTTTTTATAGGAATTGTACTTCTCGTATCAATAACTTTCCCTTGCTAATTCAGAAAATTCAGGTAAATGATGTAAGAAAATCACATCAGTTTTTTGTCTAACTGGGAAGAATCCCAGTTAAAAGCATCAGAGTAACAATTAAGGATAATTAACCATAGGGTATATATCCCTTTAGGTGACAATAGCTTCTCTCTTAGCTTCTCTTCTGCATCTATAAAACACACTCTTGTGGACTACACATTATAACTACGGAGGGTTTCTGGAGTATGTAAAATTAAAATAATATTTATTATGTATCCAAGCAGCTACAGTTTATTTGCATCTATTAGTAGCCAGAGAATCGTAATTTCTGGTATTAATTCCTTGACATGGTATTTGAAGGAACAGAAAGGAAATGAAGAGCTTATGTGGGGGAAACCAGAAATAAATAAACTAAAATATAGACCCCAGTATTTTGACAAAAAGAAAGAACTTTGAGAGGAATGTATCAATTTCCTGCTTAATGATTTCTCTAATCGATTCTTTAAAGTGGGAAAAAGACAGACAACCTTTTATTCATATAATTATGCAAATTAGATAATGGCCATGTGTTTTGAAAACCAACATCTGAATGCAAAACAATGCTATGACAGACGGGAATAAACGCTGGTGAAAAATTCTGAGAAGTACTTTATATGAGTTTAGTTACATGCTGTAAATTGTATAGAGAAAAAAAAAAAAAAAAGAATTAAACTGTGAATAGTAATAAATAAGAGTACTTACGTTGGATTATGTTATGACTAAATATACCATAAATCTATTGCTTACATTGATTGAGCCTTGAATGTCTATTATCATAAATGAGCCCATAAAAAGTACTTCCCACATTAAGAGTAAATTACTCACTGATTAAACAGTTGCCACACTTTAAGCACCATTTCCTTCACTTAATTCCAATATTTCATAAATACAAATCTGCCATCAGCTTTAGTAGACAGAATGAATTCTTACATTGAGTTAGCTGTGCAAAGTGTTTGCTGGAGTGCGTAATTTAGATGGTTCCCATTGAAAAATATACATAAGTAGGAGCATTGTGCTTTCTCCTGTCAAAACGTGCCTCTCTGTCTTTACACACAGTATTCAATTAAAAATACATGCTAGTGTCTGAAAACAAAAAAAAATAATTTAAGAATAATTCTTGTGCTAAAGGTTTATTTTTAATTGCATTGTGCTCAAAACTCAGCAGTGATACCTGCTCATAGAATCACAAAACAGTTTGGGTTGGGATGGAATCATCAAGATCATTTAGTCCGTACCCTTGCTCAGAGCAGGGAAAATTAAACAACAATGATTAGTGTCTTCCCCAGTTAAGGTCTGAATTTTGCCGAGGATGGAGACCCCACATCCTTTCTGAGCCTCTTTTCCAATGACTCAGAATTCAGGGCTTGGGAAGGTTGTATGTTATTAATATAACCCGTAATTTAAAACATGTCTTTAGGAAAGATAAAATGTATGTGGCTCAAGGGGTGGAATTCATTGACCCTGAGCAGAAGATCACCACATATTTAGGAGTCAGGGAACCACCCAGAAGTTAAACTGAGAAGTCCCAGGCCTGTGCTGTGCTGCTCATCCATCATGGTCTTCAGGCCAGTGTTGTGCTGCACAGTCCTTGGCTGCAGGATAAACTCAAACAAGAGGAAATGGCCCCAAGTTTCACCAGGGGAGGTTTAGATTGGATATTAGGAAAAAAATTCCTCACTGAAAGGCTTAATAAGCATTGGAACAGGCTCAATAAGCCTTTATTAAGTATCATTTATAAATCTCATGGAAAATTTTGAAATCTGGCATGTTCTCTAGAATTGGGGAAAGAACCCAAGCAGAAGTCCTGCAGACTTTCCAACTGCTCAGAGAGAAGAACATCCAAATCTAGGACTTCTTTCTGCAAACCATTTCTATATCTTTTGAGTTTGTTCATATTTTTATATCATAGGACCATACTGAAACAGACAGACCAACAAAGAAAAAATCCCAAATCCAGAATTTAGTGGTGCTGTATTCTAAGATTATTTTAGGTAATGTACTTAGTTTGTTATTACATATTGTTAAGAGTTTATTTAAGATTTTGAAAGGTGGTTTTGTAGAAGTGCCCATCAATAAATCAGTAAAAGAGTTACAGTGATTCAGACTACATTTCAAAATTTCTCTATATATACAGATTTTGAAAGTATATGTATAAGAATATACATGTGTGTGCATATGTGTGTGTTAACATACATGTGTGTGCTAAAAATGCTGGAATTACATACATAAGTTGACAGTTCCAGGAGAAAATGTGGAAAAATAACTTACTCTAGTACATTGTATGACTTCTTAACTGTATCTTAGTTGGAAAATTTAGGTAATTCTTCCTCATTTGTGGAAAAAATCTGATAAATAAGTCACCATAAACAATAAGGGAAATCACCTAAAATACTTTTGGTGAAAGTCTACCAAATAAACTGCATAAAATTCCATTTGTGACATTACAAAGGCCTCAGTTACTCTCTGACAGCCTATAATGGGGTCTCATACACTGGTAATATGAAATCTAAGGTCACTTCGGTGTATCTTTCAGGATGAGAACATCTCTGGTTAATTTTGTTCCATGTATTTTCTATTACCTTTACTCCAAAACTGAAAGGTCAGGGGCAAGGTGGATGAAGAAATACATTAGCATTTTTTGTGTGTTAACTCAAAAGACAAAAGCCTAAGTCCTAGGTTTCCAACCATAAGGAATTGCATTGATACATACTGGCCTGGAAAATGACGGAATAGAAGCTCTTAAGCTTTTTTATTCACCCGTTGGTGTAATGTCTTTGTGATATTTCTTGTGATAAAAGTTGAACAAGCAGTTTTTTTCAATTCAAAATGCAAAAACAAATTCTCCAAAGGTCCACATTCAAATAGCAGGTCTTTTCAATACGGAAATATGTTTTTCTTGGTCATTGTTCACATTAGGATTCACTTTATCAAAATGATTTTGCCCTGTTATCTAATGTCAGCCAGGGACATTGCCTTTCAGAGACACCTTTCACAAGTGATCTAGAGTGTCAAGTGTCCATTTTCCCCTTGAAAAAATTCACATAAAGGTCAAAGGACCTTTGATCTTTAATCAAACTGTTTATAACATCTATTAATGCATCAGGTAGGAATTACCCTTGCATCACATCCGGGCTTCCTTTACAACAATCATCTTCAGAATCATAAGAACTGGTGCTACTCCATGCATGCAGCAAAGATCACATCACAACTTTTACAAACATTTTCTTCTTTTCATATTTTGTAAGTTTATCTTAATATTTTCTTAGGTGATCCAAAGTTTTATTTATAGAAAAAAAAAAAATTCTTCTGTGGGTTGATTCCTTCTGAATCTGTTCAATAATGTACCAAAAAAATCCAGAACAATATAAAGTTGGCTTTATAGGCAGTTTTTAGGCTTTTTAATTTTAAACTCTGAAATTTCCTTCATGCTTTTCTTAAGACACATATCAAAGAATAAAGTCATCTACAACAGACTTTTAAAAATGTTATTTGCTTTGTTAAAAACTCATGAATAATGCATAAACATTTTAGCTCAGAAATCTTAGTCAAACAATACATGGAAAGATTTGTCAAATTATTAAAAAAAAAAATAAAAATTCTACTACATTATACAAAATGATTTACCTATGGAACTAAAACATACCGACATCAACTACTTGACTTATTGAAAGCCAAATTAAGACATTTTTAAATTTATCATTTGATGCTAGTATCTCAAGATATAAGTAATATGGCAAATGATCTGTACATTTTAATGTCATTTTAATCTATGAAGCTAAAGATCAAGTCCAAAATTAAGGAATTAGCTCAGAAAGAATATAGATCTGAACGCTCATAATATTTCATGTTAAAATTTCATTGAGTCCCTTAATAATTTCTAGAATCTTTGCTGAAAAAGAAGAAGCCGCCAGTTAACTGAGGCAGAGCAAGACAAGGAAAGGCACTGCAAAAACCGAATTTCCTGAGGCACCAATGTTATGCTGAGAAATCATGGCCTTGCAACTATCCTTTTCCCAACATTAGGAAATAAAAACTTTCATGAATGTTGTGTTTAATGGGAGTAGTAAAATAATTGTTCTTTGATATCTGCTGGTAAAAAATTAAGCAAAATAAAGATTATTATTTTAAGGGGTATAATAAAAACCATAGATGAAATCAGTCAAGCGACAGGATGAACAGGTCCTTGTAGCCGTCATTAACTTCTGGTGTTTTGTCCTCTCCCTTTTGCTTAATTATATTTCAAATACAAGTTTTAAAGAACCCCAAAATGCCTGGCCCTTTGACCATGCTGCAGTCATTTAATCTGACATTCCTACCTATCCCTCCTTCCTCTTTTTTTCTTTTTCTTTTTTTTTTTTTTTTCTTTTTAAATCTATTTAAATCTTTCACTATGCATATTTTAGGGCTGCTTTCATTTCCAGCACTGTGAACTATCTTGTCCTAGTTCTGCCATTTAGGAAGTGAGCAACAAACTGTGGTCTTAAAGGAGATTTTCAGGAGCACTTAAGTTGCTTAAGAACAGAAGAGTGTGTGAAAGCTGCTTGGATTGAATTCAAGAAAGTACTCTTTAAAGAGGACAAGAACCTTCTGTTCCATTTAGTTATTTTTTCTTTGTAAATATGTCATTATTATATTTTTTGGATAAAAAAAAAATCAAATTGGCTGAACTCTGGAGTAAATATAATCAGCATAGCTGGACTAACTTCAACAATCACCTCTACAGGCAAGATGATCCTATTATATTAGTTATTTTATGTTCTTTCCTCTTTGTAAAGTATTTTGGATGACTAAATGACATCCACTTCAGGTTCTGGCAGTTTGAATTTTCATTGAATTTTAAGACTCGTCTATTTTGCCATTCGGTGAAAGCAAACTCCTATGATACAAGACTGTACCTACATGATGACTTCTTTAGAGTTCTCAAAGAAGTTTCAGGCAGAGAAAGATAAATTTCCAAGGCTAAAACGCATACAGTAGATTATGCTAGATTACTGTCAGGGAAGAACAAAGCCGATGTCAGGTAAATATAGAACTAAGAAAGAGCCGGATTAAAATTTTCCCCTTAGGCATTCTGGATTCAGTGCCTTCTCCTGTTTGACAAGATAATGCATTTAAGGAGGGAAAGTACAGGATTTTTATGACAAAGTGCAAGTAAAAGTCATATTCCTTGATAACTGTCCTATTGCATGTATTATATGCATATGCATAACCCTCGACAGTTAGGTACAACATATTTAATGTAGTCATGGTTTTGGCAAAACACATGAGGTGCCATTTATCTTGGGGAGCTCCCCATTACTGGTCTGACAGCTTTATAGTTCTGTTGGGAAATGAAGTATAACATCAGGTTACTAAGCAACTCCACAGCTTTTTTTAAAATACTTCTTGGAACTCACTTGTTTCTCCTAATTGATTCAGTCCACATCATTTTGAACATAAATGGGACATCATGTTTAGAAATATGCTGCATAACTACTTTTAGCTAACATGTCTTACTACCTCTGCATATCTAAATCAAGCGCTGGCATATAAATGTCATATTGAAAGCAAATTTTTATCTTCTTCCTGAGTTGCATTGACATTTAATATATATAAATTATTTTGACAGTTCAAGCTCGTCTCAGAAGTTGTCTGCTGACTGTCAGAAAACAACATGAAAGGCTGAGCAGCAATTTCACTTCTCAAGTTTTACATAGAATAAAGTTTTAATTAGACAATCTGACTTCTTTTGTGAATTCGTGTGCTATAATACGTCAGAATTAATAGGAGATCTATCTCTCTATGTTGTAATCATGTTGATATTTTCTTGAGCAAGATAGTATCTTACACTGACTCGGAATATTAGCGATAAATATGCTGGTATATCACAATTTATGAAGCGCAAACTGTACTTTTATCATTCCTGGCTTGTCTCCCCTTTATAATGGTGGTGAATAGTAAATAATGAAACACTATAGACATGCTGTCTTTGGTGCTCTTTCCTCAAGCTAACATGTGTTTCTTTCTTTAGAGACTTCTTTATTTTTCAAATTTTTTCATACTGTTTAAATGAGTTTTTTAAAGTAATACTTTTTAGATTTGCAGGAGTAAAAGTGACAGACAGACTGAGAATCAAACAACAGCATGTCTTATCTCCAAATATTTTTATTTTTTAACCTTCTTTTGTTAGCTTGCTTATTATCTTGCTTTTTGGTTCTCCTCTGTGCCTTCTGCCATGCAGTATTCTATGTTCTCAAAGATTTATTTTTTTTTACTTTTTCTTTTTTCTTATTTATTTAGGTAGGAGACAGCTTTCCTGCAACTGATTATTATATCACGATGATCACATGTCTGTAATCTTTTTAGTTTGCTTTATCAATTATAATACTGTTGGAGGCTACTTTGTTACTAAGGCAATCACACATTCCATATGTTCTTACAGGGTGAGGGACATAACATGTATAAATTCAGAGTTAAACAAAAAATACGAAGAACACTTTAAATCAAGTTAAAACTATTATGCTTACGACCACACAGACATCTATGCTAAAGAAGAGAGAGTTCCATAACTAGGTATCTCCAGTAACCCCTCAGGATTCTACATGCCTTTGGACCATTTTTTGGGGGGAGACCATTTTTTCCTCTTGCATATTCCTAGATTTAATGAATCACTAAGGCTTACTGTGCAATAGTTGTCTCTTAGCCAGATATGCATTACTCTCCCTTAGGGTAAATATCTGTCTTTTAAATACATTTTTTTTTTTCGATGTCAGCTGCTGCAGGCTCTTTTTTCCATCCCCTCCTCCCAGACATCTATAGCTGTGACAGTCCAAACAACCAGTGAACGAGATTTGTCCAGATCCAAAAATAACTTTCAGTCCAGCTAGGAAAGAATAAATGGCAGTAAATAATTCTGTAGAAGGCAGAGTAGATCAAATATAAGGAAGTAACTCATGAAGTGTTCAGAGAAGCTGCAGCTATCTCTTCTGTTTGCAATTCAACAATGTGGCATATGGGCTCAGAATTAATATTGGAAAAATATGGAGCTGCACTTTGCTGGAGCTAGTCAAGAATGAGGTAATGAGAATGTGACAAAGAAAAACGGAAGAGGTTAGGAAAGCCTGATGGTATTTATAGTCCTGCCAAATTTGAAATGTGACCATAGACAAGCCACTTAGGATGCAGTGAGACGTTAAAAGGTGATCGGGTCCACAAAAATACAGCAAGTCAACCCTCAAATGCGGTGAACAGATTTTTTAAAAAGATCAATTACCTACAAAATTAGAGAGAAACTGCTTTTCTTTTCTAAGGGTAGACTTCATTACATATATAACTGTCCACTGGCAAACAAGAGCAGAGCAGGCAAGTGAACTGCTTTATTCTGCTGAAACCAAAGGGGATGGTTAAACTGTGCATTATATCACTTTTCCTTGTTTCAGTAGGAATTCCCTGGTAGGCTTGCTACACTAGGTCTTGCTATGTTGTAGTCATGTCCACTTGATATACGAGCAAAGTCTCCTATTTGCAAAGGCCCATTTTTAAAGTACCAACTTGCTCAGACTAAGGTTAATTCAAATTTCTTATTACCATTTTAAAAACAATAAAGTGAACCAAGAAAAAGTTAGCCATCGTTCTCAATGTTATGGAAATCCAATATATTCAAGTAATATATATACCCACATGCTTTTTACATAATATTTAAAAGGAACAAACATTTATTTTGTGGTTATGGCACTATTGGTTCCAGGAAACAAGCTGTCCAGAGATAGTACGAGGCAAGATATGAAAAACTGTTAGTTTTCAGGACACTGAGAATAACAGCAGGTACTTCTCCCTCTGTGTGGCCACCTCTGGTACTCACATGTCTTGATTTGTCTCTCCTCTCCTTTTTCCTCAATGTATGGACTTTCAGCAAATGCTTTTGTTTCTCCCTGCATGTTTTTACCTCTACTTAAGGTAAAAAAGGTATTTACCCTTTCCCCTTTCTGCTTTACAATTTTTTTCTGATCACTGTCTTTCATCTTCTTGGCAGGTGGGACAGAGAAAAGGGTCAAAATCTTTTCCACTACAGAAAGGAAAGAGACCAAAGTTGTGACATTGACATTTTTATTTTGTGGTGCCACGAAATCTTGTGGTTGTTAGGTTTAGGAATAATTTTCCAATGTAACTGTCAGCATACACCACCACGAACCTCATGTATAGATAGATAACACTGGTGGCTGGGGTCCTTGGTGATTCTCAGTCACTGAGGTCTGGACGATTGATTTTGAAAGCTGTTTGATGAGAGACATCAAAGCCAAAGTGGGCTTGTCTTCTTTCTTGTCTAATTTTCCTTCTTTATACCTGATGCTTTTATGCTATTGCTCTCCATCCCCAAAGGGGGAGTGGGAGGTGGTGTCTCATCTGCTCCCAATATTGCTTGTCTTGTTTTCCTTTTCCCTCAGTAGTCATCCCTCTTGCATATTCATGAGGACGTTCTGCCTATTTGCAGTTCCTGGTGTTTATTGTGTTCTTTGTCTGAAAATTTTTGTTTACATTGATGCCTTTTGTATGCAATTACAGCTCCCTTTCTTTGACATTTTGGTGGTCACATTGCTCACTATTCACACAGTAAAATTATGTCTGGTGATACAATCCCAGTGTTACAAAGTGCTTATGTGCTGTTGTTAATTGGACTATTTTAGTATGCTACACTCAGGAGCAAGGCAAGCTAATATTAATGATATCCTAATTAGGATTTTTATGATTTACAGGTGTCACAGGTCTCTGCTTGGGCTACAGATAACTAACTGGCAGAGGACTTATGGTAGCAACAAGATAGCTTCCTACTTAGAAAAGAGTGGTAGTTGAAATGTTATTTTCCAGGTCAGCTGAGGGGTATCTTTTGAACATACGACATGGGAACCTAAATTCTAGTACTGTTAACGGTAATGGTAATGTATTATTTCAGAAAACAGTGTTTTGCTCTTGCAAAAATCTCTGAGACAACTAGCTTTCCCTTGAAAAAAAAAATTGGTTTTGTCTTATACCATGAACACTGAATAATTGGATGTTAATTATACTTTGCTTTCCAAACCCAGACAAGTGGAAAACAGAAGAAAAAACCGACAACTATTAGGCACTTTTGAAACAGTGTTTCATATGAAATGCATAAACTACAAGCTGTATTGAAGAACAGACGGAATTACTTGTTTAGCCTTCAGTAGATACTAACCCTATAGTGTGCAGAGGCAATATAATTCAAGATTTCATACCATTTCACTTAAACATCTAATAGAAAGAGATCAGCACCTCCATACAATTAAATGAAACTGGTGACACATAGGTCTATATTCATAGAAATGACCATGGGAAACATGTGTCTTTGACTTAGGACAAATGTTTCAAATCACTGTCTTTGATATAGATATACCAATGTCTTTACAGGAGTCACCAGATTTTTGAGTTATTCCAGTATCCAGATGACCCTCAGGATTGTCCATCTTTTCCTGAGCAACACAGGTTCAGTTGATGACATCTTCACAATCACTATCCAAGTTAAACTGCTTCACACAGTAGCTTCAGTGTCATAAGCTCTTGACCACCTTGGCATTCTTGATACAAGCAGAGATGTTACAGCTTATATAGAGCTGGGCTAAAGAGAGCAAAAGCAAAGCAAGCAGAATAAAAAGTCTGGAGGGGTTGGATAATTGTCTGGAAGAAGCTGCCACTTTCTACACTTGTCCATTAATCCAGTGGAAAGCATAATTTCCTCCCTAACCAAAAGAACTTGAGAATTTTGGAGAAACCAAGCCCCTAAATCAAGAGAAATGAGGTCTCCAATCTGAGTTGTCAAAATAACCTTTCTAAAATATTAGCAGTAAACCTTTCTTCCTCTTCATTCTCGGATCCCACCTGGGGTAATCTTTATATATTTTCTTAACACAGTCCACTGATGTGCCCTTTATTTTCATCAGTTCACAGTCATTCCATTTTCTGCTTTCTTTGTTATCTCTAAACTGAATCGCAATGTTGCCTTCCTGGGACCTCCAGTATCATCCTGTGTCTGCACTCTTCCATGCCACTTTTTATTCTAGAGCTGTAGACAATTCAGTCTGTTCAGAATTGCTTCTACTGTTGTTGGGGGTGTTGGTTAGTGGTCAGCTGAACATGAGCCAGCAGTGAGCCCAGGTGGTGAAGAAGGCCAAAAGTATCCTGACTTGGATCCTGTGGCCGGCAGGACTCAGGAGGTGATCGTCCCACTCCACTCAGCCCTGATGAGGCTCCATCTCTAGTACTGTGTCCAGTTTTGGGCCCCTTAACACAAAAAAAGACATCGAGGTGCTGGAGTGTGTCCAGAGAAGGCTGCTGAGGGGTCTGGAGAGTAAGTCATATGAGGAGAGGCTGAGGGAGCTGTGGGTGTTCAGCCTGGAGAAAAGGAGACTGAGGGGAGACCTTCTTGCTCTCTACAACTCCCTGAAAGGAGGTTTTAGAGGGGCAGGGGTTAGTCTGTTCTCCCAAGTCACAGGCAATAGGACAAGTGGAAATGGCTTCAAGTTGCACCAGGGGAGGTTCAGATTGGATATTAGGAAAAATTTCTACACTGAAAGGATTATCAAGCATTGGAAAAAGCTGCCCAAGGAAGTGGTTGAAGTGCCACAGTAAAAACCACATCAGTCTTCCAAAGAGATGAAGAGCAGGACGTAAGTAGTCTTTTCACTTCCATTTAATATAAGTGGTTTTGGGGTGGTTCTTTTTTCTTGTTTTGTTTTGGTTTTACCTTTCTTCCAAGAAGAGAGGGTCTTTTTTTCCCACTTCAAAGTCTTAAATACATTCTGGATAGAAACAGACAGAAGAATACAACTTGCTTTTTGAACAGTGAATTTTATTTTGTCCTGATCTACACTGACATATATAACCCTTAGCAAAACCTAAAACACATCTGTTGGCACTTCTATATCGTACTGTAGATAAGATTTTTAAGAGTATCACAAAGAAAGATGGACTGTACTTCCATCACAGTTTGGTTTTGCTGTTAGAAAATGGAGGGAAAAGCTTGTGATACAAAAAAAAAAAAAAGTTTTATAAAATATTTTGAGATAGTTTATGAAATATTGACCTTTCTTTTATTTATAGAATTTTTCTACAGTGCAAGGCCTTTGTATTATCTCATCCTGAACTCATACTAAATTTTCAGGCACTAGACCAGAAGTTATTTCTTTTTGGTGTTGTGGCTTTTTTTTCTCTTTCCCCAAATGATATTGTTCCAGGTTTATGGTGGTTTGTTCTCCATCCTTTAGTTCTTTAGCCATTTTCTTTTAAATTAATATGCCAAACTCTCCTCTGTTCAATGATTCTGCACCTTACATGACCTCTGATATTAAAAACCTTCCCGAGCAGCTGTTAAGTATGATGTCTACACTGCAATTCTTTTGTCTACTTTGGCAATGATAGTCTCATAGAACTAACAACTTAGTAAGGCATAACCTTCTTATTCCAACTTTCGTTTAATCAGGTTGTGCTTCTCTAAGCATTTTCTGATCTGGTGGTTTAAAATAGTTCCCAATACTTTCCTGCAAATTGAAGTTAAACTATTTGGTCTTTAATTTCCTGCTGTGTCCCTAGGCTTTTTCTCAAATAAGGATATTCTGTTGGCTTCTCTAATTTCTGTTCCCATTCCCATTAGCATCTCTTGAGAGATGACTGCTTCTGGAGTCTTGATCAATGTTCAGAGCTTCTCATACTTAACAAGGTTTTATTTGTCCCTTTCTTAATTTATTTTATTTTCTTTCCTGTAAATTCGATTTCTCAATTAGCAAAGGCAAATTTCAAGACTAAGTATTTTGCAGAAATCAGTAAGCTTTTTAAATACTTAATTTGTATGATATTCATTTTTTTGTGTGTGCATACCATATACCATACTTCTTCATTCATTTTGTAATTTGTTACATAAACAAATTAACTTTAAACGAATTTGAATGAAAGTCTTAATCAGAATATTTTCTTGCTCTCTTCATACAGTTTTAACTTAATTTTAACATTACTTGCAAGTTTTTTTTAACCTTTCTGCTGCTAAATTCAAGAACTTTTGCAACGACAGATAAATATCAACTCTTCCCTGTTTCTTTGTTGATTACCTCTCTTAAACTTACTGAACTAGGTCTCTATTTCATGGTAGAGCTAGCTGACTCAATCTACTAAGAATTGGGTGGGTTGGTTTCATAAGGACAGCCCCCCCAAAATAGTGATTACATTATATGATGCTCCGAATACCAGCAATGTGACAGAAGTCTGAATGTCACGTGTGCGTACACCCACACTCACCCATCCTCACACAGACACACAAGCAGACAATACCTATCTATTGCCTTTGTACTTCCCATTTACCATTCTAAAACAAAGACTGTGAAGACATATTTTTTTCTTCTACAGCTTGAAAAGGTTAAACAAAAGAGAACTTTCTAATTAAAAAATAAAGAAATTCACATATAAACATGTATGTCTTCTTTCTTACTCATCCTTCCTTTTCCTCACCTGGCTTTTTTCACTTCCAAATGTTTTTTTACACATCTAATTTTACAATGTTTTGCTGCACAGCAAAGAATATGTCTTTTAGAGGTGAAATTCAGGTGTTTTTTTTTTTTCCCCTGTCTTTTCTCCTCTTATTAGGAGAAAAATAGTAATAATAATGTAACCCCACTAATTCACAAAGTATATTCAACTTCTGATTCATGGCTCCACTGAATTACTAATGCAAGTAGCTTCTTGTGAAAACCACAGTCTGTTACTGTTCTAAACTGTGAATACTCAATCAAAAGGAGAAGTAATAGGGAACTCCCCTCTCATGTTCAAGAAGTTATCTTGAAAAACCTCTTGTCCATCAGAAAGAGAAAAAAAAAATGGGGAAAAAGAGCACCTCCTGCATAAAACCTATTTTGACTGCAGAAGTTGACAGGAAGCAGCTCAAGAAAGTGTAAGATACTAACTAGACATCTTAACCTAAGATAAGCTATTTTGTTTATTGATGGCAATATTTGCTTCTTCCTCCTGCTCCAAAAAATGATGTGTAAGAAGGTTGTTACCACAAATGTTCACATTATATAAAAACCACAATGTAGTTAACAATTTTGCCTCCTTTGCCCTCATAGAAACATACATATCACGATTTAAAAGCCTATTTATTTTATACAGATATCATAGCATGTCATAAATCACTTCTATATTGTTGGCAAATATCTACCCACCCATACCATAATCCAGTCTCTATGAACTTAGAATAAAATAATTAATAATGGAAAACATTAAGATGGGCAGGAAAATATGTATCACAAAAGCAGAACTTCCTTTGATGGGAAGTTTGAAGAGTTTTCCAGCAACTCTGAGGAGTTATCTATTCCTGCTTTCCAGGTGGTGTAATTATTGCCTGGGGCAAGAGATTTTATTTGTTTGTTGCTTTGTTTTTCATATGCGATGCCTTAATTAAATGCTAATGAGGTATGTGTTTTGCTTTCTGGTAAAGAATTGCTTTCTTGATAGCAGACAAGTAGGTCGTAGGCTTTAAATAAAGAAATCTGTGAGGCAACTGAGGAAGCTCCCAGAAAACTTCCAGACACATTGAGTAAACTAGTGAAATATAATTGAAATCGGGGGAGAGCCAACCTAAAATTCATTTGGGTTGATGGATATTCAGGGATTCCTAATGTTGTGTTCACATAAGACTAATTTGTATTTCCTGCATGTGTTTTAGCAGATCTGCCATGTACATCATCTGAGATCTCATCATTGGGCACAATACACAGAAACTTCCCGCACAGGACAAGCAGTTGCTGAGTTCAACAGGAATTAAGCTGTTCTTTGCAGAATAATGGAATCCACTACAGACAAGTGTATAACTCTGTACAGCAAGGGCACTCACACAGAGAGATATGGAGCCTCATTCTTGTTCTAAGCACTATCTTTCATTTGGTTTTGTGTTCCATTTTGTTTGCTTGTTGGGGTTTTTTTGTTTGTTTGTTTGTTTGTTTAATCCAAATACTATTTCCCCCCACTAATCTCAATATTAAAGTGGAAAGCCTGTCAAATTTGTGTTTTACATCCACACTCCTTAGATGCTATTGATAGGCTCGTGTTTCTATGTTTTTTTCCTCATGACCACCTAAGTTCTGTGTTTTTTCTTTCCCTTTAGTCCAGTGGATAGAGAATTCCTCTGGATAGGTGAATCTAAAGCTCCTAAATCTGAGGAAAACTTAAGGATCGGTGTCCAATTTCCCCCAAAAAGTAAAAGAGAAAGTTTAGAATTCAGAACTCAAGTTTTAAAGTGACTCAATGGGCCTTAATTAATTTTACCAAAACCGGCATTTATAGGAACCCTCCGTTGGAAGACAACTCTAGGGTTTAAGTGGATGGAGGAGCTTTATACAGGATTTGATTTCAGAACTCTTTTTCTTTTTCAGACACAAATCATCTAAGTGATATTGTTGCATTGCAAGTATCTTGTAAACTACATCGTTGTTTTTTTTTTTTTTTTTTCAAATCATCCATCCAAAGTTTCTACCTGTTTGGAATGCCCTAATACCTAGTTCATTTGGGAACTAAGTTTCTGAAATTAGCGCTTTAACTGGCTATTTTCTCCAGTGTTCTGAGGCCTAGGAATTTTTAGAATTTAAGTGAATTAAGATCATCTTCATTGACAGAAGGAACCAAGATTTCTTTTTCCCTTTTGCATATATCCAGGTAATGATTCAAGATAGATCCCTATGACCAAGTTCCTTACAAAGACAGTGTTCTATAAAGACACAGTAATTAAACAACAAAGGGCATGAAAGCAACAATTCTCTTCTATACTGATTTCTTAAACTATCTGATAGTATCAGGGTTTGGATCCAAACCTTGCTATTAAGCCAGCATGATGACTGTTCATGCAATGTTCAGTGACATTTTGAGTACAAATACCAAGATTATTATCTTTTATTATTAAATATTATAGGAGTGTTTAACGTGTCTGTGAAGCATATTCATATTAAATATTATTGCTGACATTTGGGAAAGGTCAAATAGGACACCCTTATTCGAAAACATACTAGAGAAAGACAAAATTATTACAATTACTAACAATAATAATTTGATCTGAAAAAGATCAAGTTTGGGAATCTTGTCTCTTCGCAAGTTAACACAGTCACCTCTTTAAATTTGGTCAACACTGCAATCTCTTGAACACGCTAATGTCAACATCGGGTTTTTTCTCTTAATTCCACTGAGCGTACATATTTATTTCCTAGCCAGCCACATATTGAAAAGATAAAGCCACAGAGTGGAGGATGTCGCTCTTTCCCTTACACAGCAGATATAATTACTGAGCTCCCCATGCATATAACAAAGGTGAGTAGGTGAAGCCAAGAAAGATGTTTGTTTACTACTCTCTGCAGCAGAAAAAGCTAACATTCTCTAACTAATCTAATTCTGTGCTTGAACAGAGGGCTGGATCCTGTGCAGTCATCAGCCTTTTTCCCTAGACAATCAAACTCTTGTCTCTAATCTGAAACTTTGTTTTGCTTAGAAACTTTATTAGCACTAAACTCATTTTAAATTAAGGTAATAAAAGAACTGGAGAGGAAACTCCAGATACATTAGCCGCAGCTGTCTTCCTTCTTCTTCCCTTCTGAATTTTTGCCAGACAGACATGCATTTATCTTAATGTTCTTACTCAACTTCTTGTCATTGAGGGTGGGATTTTATTGAGTTGTATATGTTCTGTGTATTTTAAGATTATGATATTCTCTTTTGCTTGGAGATTCAGATCCTAAAACTGCCTGTTCATAGGTCAGAGTACAGTATAGTTTCTAGTTTGGAGATCGAAGTGGCAATTCTGGTTTCAGACACAGGAAGGGGTAAAAAAACCCTACAAACATAAATCATCAGTCAAGGAACTTGATTTCTACCTATACCCATGCACAAATTATTAATAGAATAACTTGACATATCTCAGTCTAAAATAATGAGAGACCTAAAAAAGATACATTTTACAGCTGCTTTATCTGCCACTGGTTAGAGTTCTGATTTCATGTCTGATATCATGTATATGGCATCTTAAATTGTCATTGTTAACGATGAGATATCAATGTGCGTAACATAATCTAATGGGGTAGTTCAAGACCTGAGATTGGCTATGACACTAATGCTCTTTTATCAATGATCAAGACTGATGATCTAAATATCATTGATAATAAGATTTGCTGATGACAGACTGGGGGGGAAGTAAATAAATAAGAGGGCAGGATACTGCTATCATACTCTTAATATCTTAGCTAAATGGATTGAATTGAAAAATAAAATTAATTTCAGTACAAATGTATATGGAAATTGAGAAAACAGGTTACATCTGTAAAGTTCTGGGGGAAATTTTAGGGAGTAGGAATCTAGATGGAAATACAGGAGTGCATTATCGTGGAAATCCCATCTGTACTCTGTTTTTTAAAAAAAAGTGGAAGCAGAGAAATTGATCCGTCTGCTCGGTACAGCATTGCTATGGACACCACCACTGTGGAGTTACAGAGAGGGAGGGAAAGAGAAAGAAATCTTGGAATCTTTTCCTGAACCCTTAAGACAACAAACAGCTGAGTCTTCATCAAGATCATTGTGTTAATGAAGACCAGGAGGAATTTATGTATGATAAGGAGAAGGATATATATAACACCTGGGCAACCTGAAAAAAAGGGAAAGCATTTATAGGGAAAGAATAAGATTGCAGTACCTGAAAAAAAAGCCTTTGATCATCTATTCCATTCCCAGATAGGCCAACCATGCAAGGGGACAGATAACTTGTAACAGCAAGTAGCAATTTCATATTTCCATAGAGTTCGTCTCCTTAACCTCTTGCTTTCTTGTGACACTAAGGATGTTTCCAGTAATATTGATATGCAGCAGCCAAAGTCATGAGACAGAACTAGCATTTATTGTAGATGGTACAGCCTGGAGAAGAGGAGGCTCTGGGGAGACCTAATCGCAGCCTTCCAGTACCTAAAGGGGCTACAGGAAGGCTGGGGAGGGTCTGTTCACAAAGGCCTGCTGCGATAGGACGAGTGGTAATGGACTTAAGTTGGAGATGAGTAGATTTAGGTTGAATATTAGAAAAAATTTCTTTACTCTGAGGGTGGTAGAACACTGGACCAGGTTGCCCAGGGAGGTGGTTGAGGCCCCTTCCCTGGAGATATTCAAGGCGAGGCTGGATGAAGCCCAGGGCAACCTGGTCTAGTTGGGGGTTTCCCTGCGACTGCGGGGAGGTGGGACTAGATGACCTTTGGAGGTCCCTTCCGGCCTGGAGGATTCTATGATTCTACTAAAAAGACTAATTTAGTTAGCAAACTATCATCCAAACCCCAAAGATTTGGTACCTTATGCACTTCACAAAGTATTTTTATGCATATTTTCACTTGTCTTTTTGACAGTCACTGTCATTTTCTCTCACTTCACAAAAGGACCATTTATTCCTAACTTGTTCAAGTTACGTATTCAACAACCAAATTAATATGAATAATCCAGTCCAGCCATTTAAAATTGAAGCTGTGGGGAAATTTGCAGAAAAAAAAAAAAAAAGTAAAAATTAACTTTATTTTCAAATCAAATATATTGGGGGCAAGGATTTTGTAACCTGAAGATTCAGAACACACACAAATCTTTCAAATCAAATTTACAGTATTGGAATTAAAAATAGGTCCCTTTTGCTATAAGAGAAGGATGTTGTCATGAGAAGTAAATGGCGGGATAAGATTTTAAAGTATTCATTAAAGAACTTCTTACCCTTTTGTTTATTGGTTCACTACAGGAATAAGATGCAAATGAGTCTTCACTTGCAGAACATTTTGCACGAAGATGAGATGCTGTTTTCAAAAGTCTGCCCTTGCCTTATATCTTTTTTGTGTGCCTATATATTAACATCGTTTATATCCCTTAAACTATGTATTCCATTTATTGCCTTTGTTCTAGGTGTGAGCCTGGGGAGGTCTTCTTCAAGACTTTGGGACCCAAAGCTGCAGAAGAAATAGCAGCAAAAAAAGAAGAAAGCTCACAAAATTTACTGGAAATCCAATAGTTTCAAACACGACCAGGTACTCGATATTAAGCTTTCTAGAGTCATTTTTTTGTGTGTGGTTAATATAAAACCACATGAATTGTTAACCACATGTGAATTTATTATGAAATACTGGAGAAATGTCCCTAATAATAGAGAGACTGCTTCAGGCAAGCAGCTTGTCACACCTGCACTAAAGCATAAACAAGAAAAAAACCTGTTACTAAATATGAAATAGTTCTAAACCTCCACAGGGGACACAATAGAAACTTTATAATTGACTGTCAGGCATGTTACAGCAAAACCAATAATCCTAAGTAAATGTACAAGACTCTTTTCATTATTTTCATAATGATTTTAATAAGACTTTCCAGGCAGCACTTTTTAATGTCATTACTCAAGTTTTTTGAGAAGTCACAGTCACTTTTTCTTCAGGATTCTGCCACGTAGTTTTACCTGAGGCATTATATAATCATCCAGAAATGTATTGTCTATTGTATTTTAGGATGAATTAAGAAATGGACAGGAATAAATGAACTATCTCGTGAGATAACAAAAACTGTGAGAAAGAACTTCAGACAGACAAAATGCACGTGAGGAACATGGCCCTTCATAGCATGCAATGTTCTGAGACAAATATCTTCATATTGGAATCTCATGTTGGATTCTTCATTAATACCAAAATAACTTTTTTCAAAATTATAATTGTAATTAAAATATAATTTAAGGGAGTTCAGGGCTGGAGTACTTTAGGAAGTTTTTGATGTTACTTCTTTTCCTCAAGAGAATTCCATAAAAACAAAATTTTCACGAAGTTTTTTATTTTATTTCTCCTCCAAAAATTATCAAAGAAGTTCTAAAGTTTTCAAGAGCAATCACTTTGAATCGTGTAACTAAATAAACACATTTTGCAGGCTGAAATGTTTCATAGCCTTTATCTCTTACAGTCAAGGAAAATACATTTAGGCTGGGTCTCAGTTTGTGTTTGGTTTGCTTTATACTTAAAAACCCCTCAATTTGCACTCCTTGTTTTCCTTCACTCAACCTTATTTTTTTCCAAGGAGAAGAAAATCGTTTCCAAAGCAGTTCACATCACAATTATAACACAATGATTTAAATGAATGGGTGATGGTGCTACAACAATACAAGTGTTTGGAAAGCTGTCTTCTAAAGAACATAAAATAACCTGTAGATCCTTCAGGATTCAGGGAGCAGAAAAGTACTGATGTTCTTACCAATCATCTACAGTAAAACTGCTTTTTTTTTTTAGGATGACAAAACATTGGTTCGATACGTAAGCTCTTGGTAGGTCTCATTTGTCTTTGAGGGGATGCAGCATTTAAATTATGGACTAATTATTTTGATGATGGGAATTGAGAGAATCATTTTACTCAAGTAAAAATATTTTGGAAGCATCTATCAAAAGCTTAACTTTGGCTTGCTTGTGTAGTTTTGGTGATGTAGGCATGCTCTGGTTTGTTGTCCTAGAACTGAGGAAAAAGTATTTCTGAGAGTTTTTTTGAACTATTGGTGTATTCTTTCTTTCCATACTTTCTCTGGGTAATAGCTATCAGCTTAGAACAAAAAGCAGGATTGCTATTTTGAGGTTTTCTGTCTCAAAACATT
>VZRU01014831.1:199642-228089 GCA_013398155.1 Pedionomus torquatus
ATACCCCTGTTGGTCAGTTTTGGGTCACCTGTCCTGTCCGCTCCTCCTTGCAGGTGGGACTCCTTTACGCTTTTCCATTTCTGACCCTCCAACCGGCAAATGACGAAAATTATCTGACCTTGGTTGTTCTAGCAATAAGTCTAAACAAGGGCCTCTCTGCACCATCCCTTGGTATAATCAGGTCTTATCACTGTGAGATGAAACAGCTCTGAACAATGTGCTGTTAATTTCAGAGTTTAGCTAGTTAGAAGCGGCCTAGCTAAGAAAGTAAAACTGTAAAACAGAAAATTGGTTCGTTTTACCTCAAACCAGGACACACATAAATAAAAAGGAAAAAAAAAAAAAAAAGCTTTTGAGCTGGGAGAAAACAGGAGGCAACAGGACTCAGCCCAGTTTTCAAAAGGAAGCCTAGGGCACTACTGCTTTATTTATGGCAAGCTCTGTCCAATAAGGGGTATGAAAAGAGGAAGAGGTGTTTTTCCTAGGCAAGGAAGATTATTGCGCTCACATCACAGATTCCTGCAGTTTGTGCTCTCACATCACGTGGAACGGCCGTAGCTAGAGGGTTGAGCAGCCTCACATCATCTTCCCTTATTCAAATCCCACTGGGAAATTCCAGGAATTTAATCAGGTTTGGGCATTTACTACATGCCAAGCTGAATAGCCTAGGGCAGGACTGAAGCACTTCTAGGCAAATTAAAAACAGGAACTTAAGGTGCTATGAAAATTTGATACAGAAAGTTCAACTTTCTACAGTATCTAAGAACATGAAGGATGCCAAGGTGTTCCTGGGTAGGGAAGTTTTAAAGATCAACATTTTGGATGGAAGCACAGTCTTCCAAAATTCCATTTATATGTATTTCTTGTCTGTCCACTGTTCTTTTTTGATCATTTCTGCAGCTTTACTGGTTCTGAGCATGAAGCACAGAACATCTAAGGTCCTTTCTCCCCTAGTAGCTGGGTCTTTCAAGAAAACAAGCAAGAAATGTGAGAGAAAACTTTCCATTGTCCCTCATCTTGAAACTGGACAAACATTTAATGCATGCAAAGAAGAGAAAAAAGAACCTTCTCATGAACAATGTTACCATAGAATCATAGAATGGTTTGGGTTGGAAAGGACCTTAAAGACCATCCAGGTCCAACCCTCCTGCCATGGGCAGGGACACCTCCCCAATAGATCAGGTTGCTCAAAACCCCATTCCACCTTGTATTGAACACCTCCAGGGACGGGCTATCCACAGCTTCTTTGGACAACCTGGGCCAGCATCTTACTACCCACATAGTTAAAAATTTCTTCATGGTATCTAAATCTACTCCTAAATCTACCCTCTTCCAGCTTGAAACTACCACTGCTTGTCCTACCACTACATGGCCTTGTAAAAAGTCCCTCTGCAGCTTTCTTGTAGTTCCCTTTTATGAAGAAGAAAATAAATCTTGCCTGCAAAGTTGCTGAGAAAATATTCTGACGTACAAATAAAATATTCAGAACATACAAGTGTGTAATTATAGAATAGGGTTTAAACAGATTCATACTTTTCTACCCATATACCAAGTCTGTTTGATATAATAACATTTTTTGGTAAGAAGCTACATAGCTGCTCTAGCATAGCCAAGCTAATATACTGATTCTCTTAATATTGTGTGAATTGTTTATGTCCCGCTTCTAAATGTATATTAGCTGAGCACAGCACCGTGATAACCCAGATATATGTCTCTCAGACTTCATCTAGTGTGGAGCCAGCCAACTCAGAATGCTCAAAGGATCTCATCCCTCTACAGAGACATGCTAAGAGAAGAAAATTAAAGGACATAATTTATTTTACTAACCCTTTTCTTGCATTGCTATATTCCACTCTTGACAAACTGATTGATTAATATTTTGAACAAGCTTTCAAAAATTACAATCTTTGTAACTTTTCCAGCAACTTAACATAAAATGCAATTGTATGCTAATCTTCCTTCAACATAATCTATAGAAAGGTTAAAAATTGTCATAACATTTTATTTTAATTCCCAAATAGTCTGTTGCTTTGACAAACATAGTGAGTGAGTTTATATAAAAACTTGAATGTTTTCTTGCCATTAGAATAAATAAACAAAGATTATCATTTGAGCAATCTCACTTTTACTGTAGTTGAGACTTGCCAGAACTCCAGGGTCCATAATTCTCAGACAGTCAGTTCTTCTGAGAAAACACTGGAGAAATCTCAGTAAGCTTTAGAACCCAAAATTTGGCATTCCTAGCCAGAAAGGGATAGCTGGGGGTCTGCCACGTGGCTCCTCCCTGCTGTGAAATGCGCTGACAAAAATGGGCAGTCTTGAGATAGCTTTTAAAGATTAATGTCCCTGAGAAGATTTTATAACTACAGATCCTGAATTGATGTTCAGTGAAATTGATATTTTTGTCAGCTCCATGATGGGTAGACAGCTGCGACAGAGAATATTTTTATATAGAATCTTTTATTTGAAATATGGGAGAGCTTCTAGGAAAAACTTTATGTATAGAAATAATATCACATATTAAAATGTATATTCGTATCTAAGACTGCATAAATGTGTACTTCACAGCTGAAATTTGGAAACCTTGTATTCTGATCAACTCTCCTTGGAAGGGTATAATCTACTTGCATTTTTGCAAAAAAGTCTCAGCCGTTACTTTTAGAAAGTAATTTATTTTTCTTCTTAATTTACAATGGGGACAAAAGAGAGTCTATTTTTCCTTTGTCCTCCGTTTACATTGTGCAAGATGTGCAGCAGGTCTTTTAAGTATCAGCACAATAGGACCTATAGCACGACAGGGCTTTAGTCTCAGCTGGAACATCTAACTATTAGTATGATAAAACACTGATAATAATACATATTCATTCAATGAACTATTTTCAAAGCATAGGACTTAAAAAACAGGAGAAATCACAGATTGCCTTGATGAAGCAGCTAGAGTCTGGGAAATATTTAAGACAACTCTTATAAGCAATTTTGTATTGTATGTTTCCCATCTCTCACATCTGTCTTTATCAGTTCTTCAAGGCATAAGGTGATAACGAGAATATTATTTAACTGAAAATCTTCCTATATTAATAGAGATCTGCCATTAACAGCCACCTACTCTTCCATGACAGCTTCACACACAGTTTGTAAATTTTGGCTAAACTTCAGCTTTTTAGGAGCATTTTATTTTGGGGTGGCTTCAACACAAATTGATTCAAATTTCTATCAAAAAACTGTTGTTGCTGTATGCATTTGAATAGGAGGTGAGATGCTTTAGGAAGATTAAGCAAATAACTGCAACAAAAATAATTTACAATGTTGCATAATCAATAATAATAAGATTTGGAGGCTGTATAAAATATTAAGCAATTGTTATTCTGTCTACTGAATTGTTCAATTCTGTCTACTGCTATGTATTAGAGGTAGAGGTATGCATGCAAAATAGTGCAAAGAAAATGACCAGAGAGGGTTTCTTAATTTGTTTGGGGTGCTTTGGAACCTCTTATTTTATTTGAGAAACTTTTTCATGCCTAAATTGACTGATGCTTTGGGAATCCGTTTTGCAAGACACTTAAAATTCTTAGCTGTCATAGGTGTTTTTAGATGCTGAAGTTATGAAAATCTGAGAGGATGAGTTTCCTAATTATTAAAAGATCACATTGATTTTTTTTTCGATAGCAAACAACAACTCAGGGGGAATTATTCATTCAGCTGTGTAGAGAAAAATAAAATCATTTTGTTTAGAAAACAAATATGCTTTTAAATTATAATGGACTAGAGTCTTAAGATAATTTAAGCTACACTCATATTATTTCCTAGGTGGTATTGCTGTGTCTATATTATCATTGCACAGGTACCTTAAGAGTTTCTAAAGTATTTAGTACTTTCCTACTGAGACCGATTTGAAGTTCCTTTGACTTCAATAATATCAAAGTTAGCATGGCAGAATTCTTTTGAAAATTCCATTCTGTATGTCTGTGATCTCCCAAATTTTTTAATGCAAAAACTTCTGTAAATGTAATCTTGATTTTCCAGATGCAAAAGAACTATATAAGAAAAATCCACAATAGAACTAACTGGTATCTTTCAAAGACACAAAATCAATTAAAATGAATTAAAGAGACTTGTTTTTCTGTTGTCCACTGAATATTTTTATTAGATATCAGGTCTGATTTTGCTTAACTGGAAGTCAGGGAATTTTTCTTTTCTGGCAGTAGAAATAGGAGAAAGTCATTAGCTAACTGGAGTGAGAATCAAGAACGAACAAGAATAGAATGGCCGAATGGCCGAACTTGGAAATAAGCATGACATTTTCCAGAGTCCATCTCAGCAATAATGGAAATGGCAAGGCATTGATTTTTATATTTTATATGCTTCATTTCTTAAGCTGAAGAATAAACTTGTTTCATTCTCACAAAGCCCAAATGCAATGTAAGAACAAATGAAACCACATTCGAAAGTAAACTGGCAAAGAAAGAAGATGAAAATGATCAAGATTTTTAATCATCATTTTTCTTCTGACTTGCCTGGTAAAGAGATTAATTGTTTCAAGTTCTGATTATCAATTTGCATTTAGGCAGTTTCTATCATCATTAATTATTAGCCCTGAGTGGTAATCTCCAGTTGTCATTAATATTAAAATTTAAAATAATCACCATTAAATGAATTAAGGAAATAATATGATGATGCAATACTGCATAAGAGTTAAATGAAACAGAATCATCAGGTGTTTAAGACAGAAATTTCTATGTATTAGAAATTAGAAATTTAGAAATTAAAAATATTCCTCTCCTAATGGGAAACTCATTGAATCTATTAAGACTGATGGTTAAAATTTAGGAATGCAGAAATCTAGGATTCAAAGGATTCTTCTACAACTCAAAGCTTACACATGCTGCCCTTTCATATCTTTCCAAGCAAACTCTGCTTCTCACCTGTAATTCCATCTTTCTCCTCTCTCTACCTCTCCAGAGCACAAGAGACAATCTTATTTTAGGTCTGTCCTGGTTTTTCATGGGATATAGGAAATTTTCTACTTATTATTTCTGATTGTGATTACTAACTGATGAAGGCTGCAAATGTTATAGAATATATATTTTAATAAAGAATTTGAGAAATCCACCTTTTTCAGTCCTTGAATGAGTTCAGTTCTTGATTGCCCTGTCTGTACATTCCCTTGTTGTATTTTAGTGCTCTCTTTGGTTCTAGTATATGGAAAATCACATAAGCATTTTTTTGAAGCAGTGATGTGTAATGCGTAAATGGAACATGAAAATACACACTTCCAAAAAGGATGGAGTTATACCATTCTGAATTAATTTACTGAAGGCTGTTTTCAGAAACTGATATGCAATACAAAGCACTGAAATCCATGTTTAAACATATTAAGAAGCTTGCTGCTTTTCAGACATTCTGAACATCTGCAGCCTAATTGAATTCTATGAAAGTTACTAATATACACTCAAAAAAAATTAGGATGATATTTAAAAGCCAAAAGAGACTATAGCTGGTACTAAGTTTGTGTCAGATATACATTCCTTAGATGGACTTAAGGAATAAATGACAAAACCAGATCATCCTAAACAAACTGGAACACTGTGCATAAAATTAATCTGTTCAATTTTGCAGGAACCAAGATTAAATTCCCATATTTCTTCGCTCTCATGCACATATTTCTTTCAGAATAGGTTTTTGGTTTTTTTCTCTCCTCATTTTGCAAATCCAGACATTAATAGAAGACAGTAGTTGTCCTGATTATCACTATTGATGAGTGGCCTTGCATTTGCCAGCTGTCCAGAGTGCTTATTGCTTTCTTGGGCCCAAATGTGTAATATTTATTCTAAAGGAAGACCAGATGCAGTCACTATCAGATGCGTTACCAGCAGAAGTAGGGAGGGAATTGTCCCCCTGTACTCAGCACTGGTGAGGCCACAACTTGAGTGTTGTGTCCAGTTCTGGGCACCTCAACGCAAGAGAGATATTGAGGTGCTGGAGCGAGGGCAGAGGAGGGCAATGAAGCTGGTGAAAGGCTTGGAGAATAAACCTTATTATCTTATCTTATTATTGTTTAGTCTGAGGAAGAGAAGGCTGAGGGGAGACTTCATCACTCTCTACAACCACTTGAAAGGATATGGTAAGGAAGTTGGTGCTGGTCTCACATGTAATTAGCTATAGAATGAGAGGGAACGGCTTCAAGCTGCAACAGGGCAGGTTTAGGCTGAACATTAGGAAAGAATTTTTTTGCAGAAAGAGTGGTCAGACACTGTAATAGGCTGCCCAGGGAGGAGGTCAAGTCACCATCCCTGAATGTGTTTAAGAGTCGTTGAGATGTGGTGTTGGGGGATATTGTGTAGGGCAGAACTTTGTAGAGTGGGGCTGATGGTTGGACNTAATTAGCTATAGAATGAGAGGGAACGGCTTCAAGCTGCAACAGGGCAGGTTTAGGCTGAACATTAGGAAAGAATTTTTTTGCAGAAAGAGTGGTCAGACACTGTAATAGGCTGCCCAGGGAGGAGGTCAAGTCACCATCCCTGAATGTGTTTAAGAGTCGTTGAGATGTGGTGTTGGGGGATATTGTGTAGGGCAGAACTTTGTAGAGTGGGGCTGATGGTTGGACTTGATGATCACAAGGGTCTTTTCAAACTTGAATGATTGAGTCTATGATTTTATGACCTACAGAACAGCAGGGCTGTGGCTCTGTAGCTCTCTTGGTCCAGTCTGAAATTTGATTTTTCTCTTCCCAGATAATATGACTGTTACATGGGATTGGACCAACTACAACCTGAGGCTCTTTCTGAGTCCTCAGAAATAGCTTTGACCATAAGCTTTCTCCTACAAGATTAGCTATGTCTTTCCAGGAGGATTTTTTGCTTTCTGTAATCATCCCTATCATGGAAGATCATTTACTTCCAGCTCAAAAAGACCAGATGTGATAATAAAGCAGGATCACACAAACATGGTATCACTGCTTAAAAACAGTAATTAAATAGTTAATCAAATGTTCATCATTTACTTGTCATACCTTTTCAAAATATTAATTACTTTATCAAGCTTATATTTCTTTCAATGGGAAGTTTGAACTTTTTGACTTTTTCCTGGAATTGAAACTTAATTAGCAAATTTCATTTTTGTCTGTTTTGTTTGCTTGATTTTTTTCCCAGCAACCTCAGTTCCCTTCTAGTTGCATTTTCCTTATATTTGAGTGTAAGCGCACACAGAAAAATATAACCAAAAAATCTACCATAACATCAGTAAAATATCTCTCCCACTAACTTTAAGAACTTCTTTGAGCTTTGAAGTTTTTTGTTCTGGATGTTTCAGGTCACCTTTTTGATATGTGTATTTTAAGGAAAGATTATAGTCTTTTGAAATTTGAGGAGTTTTTACCAACACTGACAAGGGTTTTCCTTGTATTGTAAGCCAAATGTCCTGAAACCTACTTTTAATTTTAGTAGATTTTCCTCTGCATTACACTGTTAAGCATATAAGAGTACTGTTTTTATTCACTCTAGAAGTATTCATAATTGTTAAAGAACCAAAAGAAAATGTAGGTCTAAAACACACTAATGTAGTGTTTGAGAAGCTCCAATTAATTGTTTAAATAATCATTTGGTGTTTCATTACCATTATTATCGTATTTTTCCATCCGTCCTTAGGGTACGTCTACATTCTTTGGGTGACTGAGGCATAAAAATCACTAAACTGGCACAAACCTAAGCAGGTTAATCAACATGGCAAAATGCCACCCTGGAGTTAATAAGGCTTGGCTGCAGCACCTCATGAATGTGGCTTGATTGCTTATCGAATACCTTAGGTATCTTTGCACAAAATTCTGCAAGCAGCAGCATACACAATAAAGGTGTAACCTCATAATAACACACTGCTGTGCTTTCCAGGGCAGCTGAGACTGAGAGCTGTGTATGCCATTGCCATGGGCAGATGAAAGGATGGGTAGTAAACAGAATACAGTGTACCATCCTGACCCCAAAATGCCAAGGTGGGATGCTTTCTTTGTACAGTGCGGCCAGCAGGACTAGGAAAGTGATTGTTCGCTTGTACTCCACAGTGGTGAGGCCCCACCTCAAGTGTCGTGTCCAGTTTTGGGGCCATCTCTACAAGAAAGACATTGAGGGGCTGGAATGCGTCCAAAGAAGGGCAACAAAACTGGAGTGGGGTCTGGAGCACAAGTCTTGTGAGGAGCGGCTGAGGGAGCTGGGGGTGTTCAGCCTGGAGAAAAAGAGGCTGAGGGAAGACCTTCTCACTCTTTGCAACTCCCTGAGAGGAGGGTGTAGTGAGGGGGTGGTTGGTCTCTCCTCCCAAGTCACAAGTGATAGGACAACAGGAAATGGCCTCAAGTTGCACCAGGGGAGCTTCAGATTAGATATTAGGAAAAATTTCTTCACTGAAAAGGTTATTAAGCATTGGAACAGGCTGCTCAGGGAAATGGTCGAATCATCAACCCTGGAAGTATTTAAAAGATAGGTAAACATGGTGCTGAGGGACATGGGTTAGTGATGGTTTTTGTCAGTGTTGGGTTGACGGTTGGACTAGTTGATCTGGAAAGTCCCTTCCAACCCAGGTAGTTCTATGATTCTACAGTCTGTATTCCAGCATTAATTTATACCAAACTGTTGTTCTTATGTAGACTTGAGTGTGAACATCCTCTATGTCCCTTAGCTACACATATGTCTGCCTGTATATTTCTTAATTGCTACCTTTGTACTGACTGAAGTTTTAGGATATTATGATGATTTCTTTCTAGGACAGCAATAACTGCAACACATAGCACAATATATGTGGGGGATAAGTTATTCCCTTAATGTTACTCTTCTTGCTCCCTCTCTCCACATCTTTGTCTGCAGATTAAAAATGTAAAGCTGCAAGTAATCCTTGACCAAAAAAAAAAAAAAAAAAGAAAAAGTTTACTGCAATATATAGCAAAATAAGCTCAGCAGGCCCAATTCATTAATTTTTTATGTGCTTTCTGTTAAAAAAGGAATTAATGAATTTACTCTGAGCTCTGACCTGAAACTCTCTAGCTCTCTTATTGCCTTCAAACCTCAAAGCTATTACGTGTAAATTTTACAACAACCACAGTGTCCCTCAGAGATGTGCAGCCCCCAAAATATGCATTTTATAAAGAATAAAAGACTATCCACTTACAGTAGTTCTGGATCATAAAAATAAATGCCTTGAAACAGAGAGCAGTCACAGGAAAAAAAAAAAAAGTGGAGAATTTCCACAGGGAGAGGTGGAAGAGAAAATAACAGGCTAGTTTAGAGGAAATTTTTGCCTACTTTGCTGTTCTCCACAGAAAGTATCTGCTTTCTACAACAAAACAGGCTTTGCCCAGTGCAAGCAGGCACATCGGATTAATCCATATGTCAATGAAGGACTGAACTGATTCAAACAAGGAGCTTTGAAGTTAGGTGCCCTGCTGTTCATTGAAATGCCCACTTTCAATTTTTGGACTGCATTATATTGGCCTATCGTAAGGCTCCTTCCTTACCTGCATAGATGATGGCAGTAGGCAAAGTGGCTTACTTTCCCCTTCACATAAAAGTTGCAAAAGAAATGAGGTAATAAGAGGAGAGGCACAGCCTCGTACTATATGTGCTGTACTATGTGCAGGCTAAGTCAGGCTACATTAATATCAGGATTCTGAAACACTGTAATATTCTTAGTTTGCAATGTGCATTTGCCAAATGGAGTATAAACTTACTACTCAATTTAACAAAACACTAAAGGAGCTTGCTACAGCATCAGGCTAATTATTATTTAAAATTATTTTGTTGCTCCTTGTTCAGCGCTAACATTATTCATGATGAATTATTTGATTTTTATGTGATATGCATGGAATTGCATGGGGATTCCAGCACAATTTAGCATTCATTTTTGTTCATAATTTTAGCAGAGAGACTTTTTAAAAAATAATGTTACTTCTCATAATATTCTTCCTTACATGCTGTTAGATCCTATTCATTCTGCAACTACAAGGGTAGTTTTCATCGTCTGGTTGCAAGGAAATATATTCTGCCTGACATATTTTCACATCTCCCAGTCACTTATGCGCACTAACCACTGCACTCTAGGGGAAGTGTTTTTATGTCTCACTCTTTTCAATTGGAGTTGTTTCAACGGAAATAAAAGGTTTATTGAACCAAACAGAGTAAGCTAGAATATTAGTTTGAGCCTTGGTTGCATACATGCACCTATACTTATTCTTGGGCCTTTCATTAGCCCATATAATGTATAATTGTTTCATTGTGGTTCATTTTCTCTCTGTCAATATTTATAGCATATACATATCGAGGTCTGTGACTGATTCAATGCCCAGTGGGATGAGATTAGCCTTTCTCATGGCATCAGTGGATCTTGCAGAAGACCCTTGATGAAAATAACTACCTTTTTCCCTAAGGTAGTTTGCTCTATAGTTTCAGCCTGGAAAAGAGAAGGCTCCGGGGAGACCTTCGAGCAGCCTTCCAGGATCTGAAGGGAGCCTACAGGAGAGCAGGAGAGGGACTCTTTGTCAGGAAGCATAGTGACAGGACAAGGGGTAAGAGTTTTAAACTGGAAGAGGGGAGATTTAGGTTGCATATTAGGAAAAAATTCTTTGCTGTGAGGGTGGTGAGGCACTGGAACAGATTGCCCAGAGAAGTTGTGGCTGCCCCATCCCTGGAAGTATTTAAGGCCGGGCTGGATGGGGCTTTGAGCAACCTGGTCTAGTGGGAGGTGTCCCTGCCCATGGCAGGGAGTTGGAACTCGATGATCTTCAATGTCCCTTCCATCTCTAACCATTTTATGATTCTGTGATTCTTACCATAGTTGGAAAGTATATATGAGAAATCTTGGCAAGGAAATATAAAGTAAAAATAATAAAAGCAATACTTTTTAATAACAATTAGTTATCTAGCCATTAAATCTATGCACATTTTTCAATTGATTATTGTTTTTGTAGAGTGAACAAGTCAACAACCTTAAGTCAAGGATATGCGTGTCACTACATCGTGCTGATAAAACCTTAGTATTGGTTCGAAGGAAAACCACAGTTCCAAGGCTGCTGAAGAAAAAGAGAGCTGTTAATATCTCAATAATTGCTAACAAGTGTGAGAGCAAACTGAGAGCAGGGCTTTAAAAGTGTACCTGCAGGAGGCCTCTGGGCTGCCAATAACAATTGCCAGCATTCAGTAGCTGGTCACCAAAGTGATACAGGAGCTGGTGGGTGACTGAAACTGATCATAGGGTTAACAAGGAGAAAAAAAGAACCAATTCAACATTGATAAAATTTTACATGCACAGTAAAACTTAGATGTGGCAGATTCAATCACCGTGTTGCTAATTTAATGAATAAAGAGCGAGTAAATTGACTGTGTTAGAAAGTGTACAAGAATAAACCCAGCAGACCGAAAAGTAAAGAGAATGAAACTCTTCCCTTCAACAACATACCCTCTGAAGATCTGGAACCAGGGATGCTGATCATTTGTCATCATCCTCTGGACCCATTTTCTCGAGGCAACATCAGGGCTCTGAAGGCACTGCCAGCCCTGAGTGTCCCCACCTCAGGTCTCTCCCCACCCTACTCAGGGATCAGGAACCCATTTCACCCCTTTTTCAGTAAACCCTTGGCTCCACACTAGAGGTTTTTACTTCCCTAGCCCACATAAATCACACGACGATTTCAGTCTGGTTTCCTCACCCTCAGGCTTGGCAGATGCTGAATGCAGCCCCAGTGCAAAATGCCAGCAATCTGCAGCATCTCATTAGTGACCAATGTCTCTGCTGCTTCCTGCCATCATCTAAAACCGTAGTAGCTAGAGAATGATTTTGAATATGGTCAAGAATATATATTGTTTCACTGTTTCCTACTACTACTCACTCGTAGAAGTGATAACGTTAGAAAGAGCATACGCAAGGTCTGATCGTCTCCGTTGCCAAATAAACACTAGGACTTTTCTTATTTCTGGCTTTGAGAGCAAGTCCTGCAACAGAACTCCTGTTTTAAGGATAAACACACTCCCTCTCTTAAATCCAGATGAACAAATGAACAAAAAGGCAGACTGACCATATCTTGTTTACTGACAGAACCGGTTCTCCATCCCCTGAATGATACCTGAGCGTTGTTTATTAGAACAGTTAAATAGCATGAATTAAACCATGTCGTAGCTTGAATCTCGCCCTGGCCCTGTATAACTAATTAGTACAGATGCACCTATGAAGCCTGAGGAAAATTTCGAAGTGATAAGTATGATTCTGTCGGGCACTCATCCAGTTGTGTCATCATTATATTATTTTTTCCCCATTATATTTCTTACCACTATTTCAGAAACATAGCTTGTTTCTTAGGGGAATAAAAAAGATGTCACTTAACAACAAAAGAGTCACAAAATGCAATGGGAAAGTAAGCCCCGCTCTGCATTTTTCATGCACTTCATGAGATCAAGCAAACAAAAACTAAGGCAAAAGGAGAGAGCAGCGCAGTGGCGCAGTAAGGATGGGTAAGAGATTACCCGAAGAGATTGCTTTTAACGATCACGTTGACAAAGCTGCTCTGCGCACAACTGATGTTCAGACTTTTCCTATTGTAGTCAACAGAGTTCACAACAGAGAACAAGCTTGCATTGATTTTTTTTCCCGCTTAATTATTGTTTTGATCTATTAAAATGCATTGGAAATAGATTAGCTGCATTTGTTAAATATTTATTGTTATTTCATCTGCCTTAAAATCTGAAATGTAAGCAATTTGTCGATTGTGCTGAAAGGTCTAATTTTAGCACAGCTTCTGCATTCTTTGCTGCTGAAAAAAATTTCATAGTATGAAATAGCTGCTGAAATGCAGCTGCGTAACTGTCAATATTCTCTAGAGAGGTACAACAGATATCCATAAATCATGCATCCCCAAAAACTTTACAAGATGCGTGGACCAGAGAAAAAAAAAAAAAACAAACATGCAAAACCTGACCTTCTCTACTAGACTTTCTGTCTAATCATTTTTAAAAACAGAACAAAAATTTAGCTAGCCAGTATCTACATTGGGGAAACAGACTCTGTTTGTAGAGAAGATGTTGACTTCCAGTCCTTATTGTCCTTGTTTATTCTGCTGTCCAGACTGCTTAGCAATACCTAGGTATTCTCCCGAAGTGTACAATCCAATGAAAAATAATTATTTTGTTGTTGCTGCTGTTGTGTAACTCCAGGGAGACTTTGTGGTTATTATTCTTTCCTAGTTGCAAGTGGAACTCCATGGGTTCATAGGTATAACTTCCTGAATGGTGTCTTCCTTTGATATCATCAAGTCACTTGTCCATTTTAGGTGTGGAACTGACAACTATGTTGTCTCTACTACATCCTCTCAGAAAAGTACTTTGACAGGTAGCTTTTGGTGTGTTTGGGAATCTTTCTCCCTTAATCTTTCTTGTTAAAGTAATTCCAGGGAAAATAAGCACAAAGTGGATCATAGACTCATAGAATTTCCCAGGTTGGAAGGGACCTTTCAGATCATTGAGTCCAACCATCAACCCACGGCTGAAAACAACCATCACTAAACCATGTCCCTCAGCACGACCTCTACCTGTCTGAAATATCTCAAGAGGTGGTGACTCAACCGCTTCCCTGAGCGGCAATATTTGGTTCCAAGATGGAACTAAAGAACTTTCAGTGAAAATGCAAGTCCAGGTCAAGCAATTTCTTAATTGCTTGGCAGCAACCTCAAATTATTATTCCAACATGCCCTATAGTTTCTATGTTTTACTATGCAAACAGGGTGAGGTTTATAAGAAAAGAGAAAAATAGTCCTTTTGATGCTGATTTCCAATTTTAGTTATTAGGGAGACTGTCACAAATCTGCAAGTGATTCAGTTTTCTAGTTAAATAAGTTCCCTGAATACCAGTAGTTTCACTAGAATTCCTGAAAGAAGGGATCACTCTGGTGGTCTTTATGGGTACCCCAGGGAAAGCATAGAAATTATAAATTAAAAAAACTATATTCAGAATATTTTCAGACTTTGTCTCATTAATGTCATTTTAGAAGGGAATTAAGCCATTGAAAGCTTGTTTTTTTCCAAATGTATATAAAATGTTATATGGCAAAGCATTTAGATGTTGTGAGCAAAATATAGTAAGATATGGAGGTTAGAAGGGAACTTTTTTTTTTTTTTTCCACAAACAAAACACCGTCCATCTATTTGCCCCTCCTTAGATAGTCTCCAACTTAAACATATCCAGGACAGTAAGAGAATTGTAGTTGTGACATCCCTCCCATGGCTTGTTATTAGATCTTTGCGTGTTGGGATTTTTTCTGCCAGTTGTGTTGTCAGGTCTTTCAAAACTATTGTTGTGACTGGTGTGGCTGTGCTGATTCAGTCTGGGATAGATTTAATTTTCTTCGTAGTAGCTAGGGATATTCCATACCTTACGATGTTATGATCAACACATAAAGCTTGAGGAAGAAAAAAGGAGGAGGGCATTTGGGATCGTGTCACTTGCTGTCCCAATTAACCCTTTCGCATGATGAAGCCCTGCTTTCCTGGAGATGGCTGAACACCTGCCTGCTGATGGGAAGTGGTGAATTAATTCCTTATTTTTGCTTTGCTTTGCCTATTAAACTGTTTTTATCTCAACCCACCACTTTTCTCACATCTACTCTTTTGATTCTCTCCCCTATCCTGCCTGTGGAGGAGTGAAGTGAGTGGCTGTGTGGTGCTGAGTTGGGGTTAAACCATGACAGACTAACTGTGCTGACCACTGAGTCACAGTCTTACATGTCTGCAAGAGCTAAGCAATGAGATACAAAGTGAGAAGTCCAAAGCTAACGAAATAAGGAGGTAAATGCATGAAGGAAGTTTGTGTTGGCTAAGACCAGAGAAAGGCAGTGCCTCTCGACTGCCAGCATCGTTGAGAAAAACACCTAAATGGAGAAATTGCTAGATGTAATTCTGGTTATCAGGTCTGGCAAAGTGTGAAAGTAAACAGATGTGAGTTTGACCTTTCTGTTGTAATTAGAGAAGACATTGCATTTTTATTGCATGTCTCCAGGGGTAGGAGTATTTGCATAGGAGTATCTGAATATCTGGGGTCAGACAGGCTTTGCAGGTTGGCAGCTGCGGCTCTTTGAAAGTCAGTGAATGATTAATGTGATTAAGTCGCTGTACAAAGTATCTGAACTGAAGCATAGCTTCTCTCACACTGTGATTCAGTAGAGAGCCCCAGTGTTCTGTATTTTTGGTGTTGGAGGAGGGTGTGTTTTCAGCAGTCTTTAAGCTCATCATTTGTATGAGATCCATTCTTTTCCTTTAAACATTTTTTTTTTCCTCCATAACTTCTTTTTAAATCCTGGCGTATTGCAGCATGACTGTTAGGATTGTCATGGCATTTAGATTGTCAGTGTAGATTCCATGTAGTTTATGGTCTTAATCCAGAGCATCTCAGCCTAGTCACAGATTTCACAAGGTCATTGGTACTAGTGCTTCATTAAATCAGACTATTCAGGAAAACATTCTCCAGCTCTAGGAAGCCATCTCTTCATCTACACTGCTTTGCTCATCCACCCCTGTTTGGTGCAACAAGCTATTCGCTGATGTCATTTCTCTAGTGAATAGGATAAAGGCTTTAAGATTCAGAATCTATGTTTTCTATTTCTTGCTTTGCCATTAACTTGCTACATTATTTCACAAAGCTTTCTTAACTGTCTGTACCTTCTATTCTTTTTGCCTTGCCTATTTAGACTGTAGGCTCTGAGGTACAAAGCCCTTACCAGAACAAAGTCTTAATCTCTAGGCATTATTTTTTTCTCCAATGCAGAAATAATAGCATTCAGTAACATCAGTTCTGAATGTAGGCACACTGAAATTGGCGAGTTTGTTATGGTTTGAGAAAACCCATAACAATTTATTGTCATTCAGACAGTTATTCTATTACCCGATGACCCCTCCCCACCCAGGAAAAGGGAATCAGGGGATGCAAAGAAACACGAGGGTTGAAATGTAAATAGATTTAATAGAATAAGACTAAAAATTAACAATAATACTAAAGAACCAACATTAATCCTGATACTGATATAAGTTATACAAGAATTATTCTCATCCACTTCTCTCAGCAGAAGCTGTGCCCTCCAAGCAGGGACAGCAAATGTCGGACACTGCCAGTGCAACGGCCTCGGGAGGAAAGGAAGGCCTCAGGGGTCCAGCACCGGGGCAAGGAGTTGTCTGGACCCGCTGCCATCAAGGGAGAGCCCACTAAGCAACAAACTTTTCTAATTTATATTGAACATAACTTTCATGGTATGAAATAATCCTGTTGGCCAACTTGGGTCAAATGCCCATGCCCTGCTCCTCCTCATCCTTGCACCTGGCAAGGCTCTAAAACACTGAGACCTTGAATCTCACAGAGCCTGGCTGGCCATAAAGTAAATATTGTCATTAATTCAGACATTAGGGTCTTCTAAAAGTGTAATTTTCCTCAGAATTGGAAGAAAAATTAGTCCTGTGTCTCTCAACCCAGGACAGAGTTTTTATGTTTCAGTGTATGTGACTATTTTCAATGGAATGATTATGCTGTTCCATACAATAAAATACTGAAAACATACCTGGAAGTTATATAGCTGTCTACTACAAACACCTACCATCAGAATTCAGAGAGATTTCTTATTTTTCACTATTTTACCAGTATGTATGAGATGCATGACTTCTTTGCTTTGGAGAGTGTGATCCAGGGAAAGGGTTTAAGGGTCTACAACTTAGGTGATGTAATATATATTCTGTTGTGGATCTTAAAGGGAAATAAAAATGCAATCTTGGTTTTCTAGGCTTTTTTAAAACATTTTTTGTGGAAGGGAAGGTGCTGTAAAACATGTAAGAATTTGATAGGCTGGACGACAGGAAGTTTCTTGCAGATCACTCACAGAGTATTCAGATTATCTGTGAAATCTGATCTCCATCTGATCCTTCACTCGGATACAGGCACTCAAAATGGGAGCGCAAGTACATTTGGGAACTAAATTCTAGAATTTGTGCTCAGAATGAAAGACTGATCATTACAAATTATTACAAATAGGATTGCCATCACATACTACAAATACCATCCTGTGCAAGGGGTCAACAGGAGATGAATAGAAACATGCAGCCTGGAAACTAAACTTGAACCTATGTCAGAATTTTACTTTTGTTCTTACAGTTTTGAAGAAAAAAGTGAGATTTTTTACCTACTGCATCTTGGTTCACATTGTCTCAGAGGGCACAAACTGAATTCCTTTTAGAAAAAAGTTGATTCCTTTTAGATAAAGCTAAAGATAGGCTCCTGGAGCCGACCTAACACACACCAGGTGCTGGCTCACATTCAGTCCTTGCTACCATATCACAGAGCACCATGCCTAAGCATGGATTTCCTGAATGCACATCACCAGCACCATCTGTTTAAATCTACTGCATTACGTGATAATGTAAATGTAGCCTCAGGGAGTCTCAAGATAGGAAAGATATGGACTTTCAGTCTTTAGATTGATTCTCTAAATTCAGCTTTTTCACTTTGTATTCTGTGGTGATGCACCCACCACCACTGTTTTAAGACTGAACTTCATTTCATATTTTTGAGAACTGAACTTGGTACCCTGTGTTCAGCCTATACTGATTGCATCTTTAGAACGTATCCTTTAGGGGAGAGGTACTATTCTGGATTACTTGAGCTCCAGGAGAGCTTAACCAAGAGCTACACAACCCTTAGGCTGTGCCCAAGTTCCCAACATACATGGAAGCAGGTCTCAGAAAACCATTCACACTGAAAGGAAAATCAGCACCTGAGTGTGGCAGCAAAGAAAAGACCAAGTTATTTGGCTTCATTTTGCAGTACTGTGTGTCTCGGGATGCACAGCTGCTCTTTGCCAGGCAAGGTCATATGTCCTACCTTTTTCATTTCCCTTTACACCAGCGTTCCTGGCTAAACTATCAGATATACAGAACTCCATGTTCCTTCTTTCATCCTCTGTAACACACAATTTCTCATTGTTTTAAATACCACTTCACTCACCACTTTATCTAAAAGGCTATTTTAGCTGTGAAAAATACCCCACCACACATAATTTTCTCCTTCTAAATTCTCTCCCCCACTCCTCATTACATTACCCCCCAAATTTTTCCTCTTCTTCCCACTCCTTTGTTATTTATCTCCTGCTTTGTTCCTTCTGCTTTTCTACTCCATTGTATTACATTTTGTGCGTGGGCTACAAAGTAAAATGACAAAATTTCTGATCTCCAAAGAGCCACTTTTACTTTCCTTCCCCCACACAAAATGAAGAAATCCAAACCATCACAACAACAACAACAACAACAACAACAAAGACAACCTGCCCATACACTGTATCATCACATTCTGACCTGCTTTGAACTTTGTGTAGGCAACTTTGAACTCCTCTAGCTCCTGCCAGTACAAGGTGTCAATAAACTTAGGGGCAGCTTTAAAGATCAGAAATTGGAGGATGAGTTCATGCCTGGAAGTAATATGTAATTGAGCTCAAGTAAAAAGAGATACGCATGTCAGGTATCTGTCCCTACCTCCTCCCAAACTGATGGGAAAATACAGAAAAATTATTTGAAAAGAGCTAAGAACTCAGAGGCACTGAACAGTCCATAGTAGACATGAATCAACTTTTTCTTGCTACAATCAGGATCCCAGAATCAATTAAAAGGAGAAAGAGATTAAATCCTCTGCAATGCTGTTGTTGTGTAGAAATGCAGGGGGGGGGTTAAGAGAAAAAAAACACCCTTCCATCCCTAAAAAAAGCCCTGGCTGAAAAGGGAAGAAAAAGATTTACCCTTCTTCTCCCCGTTTCAAGTGTGACACAGAAAATATGACAAATCCCTTCAAAATGTAAGCGGCTGACCTTCTCTCATCTGTTTGTTTCAGTTGTCATTTATAAGAGGAATATAACCCCCACAGCTTTCGTCATCACAGGCACAACACACGTCCGTATTTGTCTCTAAATAGGTTCCTTTGCTGTGCAATCAGCACACAAGTGTAAAGTGCAACTATTATAACTGAGTTAGTGAGTTCTTCCTTTGTCTCATTTCTTCCTTCTAACCACTTCTGATTCTTGGCAAACATGTATGTTTCAATATGCTTATTTAAGAACCTTTTCCAAAAGACCCTTCTGTTCTTTTTTGCTAGGACCAGACTGATACGTAGGGAGGAAAAACATGACACCACCTTCTGCGCCAACAATCCAAATAGGAGCCAAAAGGTATCTTGCATTAGCACTTAAAGGAGAGATATCTATTTAAAACTGGTGAAAATGATGAAAGTGTTATTTTATTTCAGTTCATCTCCATAAAGGCCCTATTTCTTAGAGATCCATACTGATTTCTGAACTGTAAAAGTCTCTCTACCTAATCTACCCTGCCATGTGTATCTTCTTCAGAATAGTATATATCAAGGCTAACATCAATTACTGAGAATGTTAATTATGGGCAAAATTTAAATATAATTCATGCTTAAATCCAAACAATTATTTTTATTTTATTTAAAATCTTACTAGCCTAATTAAGGAAGATTTTCTAGTTCAGAGTTATTAAAGAATAACATTTTCTTTTTCTTTTTCTTTTTCTTTTTCTTTTTCTTTTTCTTTTTCTTTTTCTTTTTCTTTTTCTTTTTCTTTTTCTTTTTCTTTTTCTTTTTCTTTTTCTTTTTCTTTTTCTTTTTCTTTTTNCTCATTACAGTTCAGTTGCATTTCCAAGGAGAAGTTATGTCACTCCTTTTTTTCTGGTATAGTTATGTTTCTCACATTGTTCAGAAAATAGTGTTATGTGGAGTCAATCTTCACAATGGGTCCCCCTGCTGTCCACCCACTCATCAGTGCAGGCAGAGGTGTCTGGATTTGTCTTTCGGCTATCTGCAATAAAGGTAGAATGTTCAGAGCGCTATGGTAGGTTTTGAATCTCATGTAGCTCCCCTTGTTAATGTACATCAAAGAATATAGTCACTTTACTCCAAAATCGCATTATGCTGTGAATTCCATAATTTAGATGCCCTTTCAGGTCAGAAGAGAGATCTAAATCATCTTGTGCTCAGAATGTCTCAATGAGGACTTTGTGGATGAAAAAGACACTGAAAGTAAAGAAAATAGTTTTCTACTGCAAGTAGTAGTATTAGAGAGAAAAAGAAGAAAATACACATATAGCAATCAAAATGACACTTATTGTTTACAAAATCACAGGAACACCATCTGGACTGTCTACTCTGTCACCCAAATAGAGCTTTTGCTGGGAAGAAAGACAATTATGAAAGAGGCAGAGAACAAGACAGCCTCCTAATATGCCTTGCTCAGAGACAGTGAAGGTCGAACCCCATTGCAGGGAAATGAAAGTGAAGATAGAACCCCATTGCAGGGATTAAGTCCTGAGGTTGACACCACTCAAAGTAAAATTCATCCAATGCTCTGAAGAACTTTCTGCAACTTCAAAGTTAGATCTAGCTTTGAAGCTGGTCCTGCCCTGAGTGAGAGTTCCCCACTCCAAACTAAATTATTCTGTATCCTATCAAACCTAACTTATTTTATGATTTGATATAGATAAAAACACCCTGCTGAGATACTTTCGGACTCCATTTGGTAGATGTACTGCCCCACACTTTGATATGTCCAATATATTCTGCTCAGGCTGTAGTTGCTTAAGGGTCGGTCTTACCATGTACTCTGTGGACACATCCATTCGCTTGTCCACATGGAGCAAACATTTTTTTTTATTTCAAAATGCACCACTTTGTGCCTATATCAAGCTGTTTATCCAGGTGTCCTCATTTAATTAGTTAAATGCTAGTTTCTTGTTAAAATGGTAGTTTCTAGACACTTTGTCTCAGTGATGGATCATATAACCTTCACAGTTAAGTAGAATCTGTGTATCTATCCTGACATATAATTTAATTATTTTGGTTTAGGTGAGTCCTGCCTCACCTACAGACTTTAATATGCAAGATGTGTAAACTGATGTCAAAGCAAATGTCAAAATAGCTTCCATACTCAATTGTTGAAAAATGTTTATAATTTTTTCCAGAATTACAAAGAGGGGAAAGAAAAAACCCACCTACGGATTAAAACTCCTTATTAATAAAGAGCTTCAAAGAACACCAGAGACAAGCACAAAGAGAAAGCTGTTTCTTCACAGAAAGGCCATACCTAACATACAACTAAATAAAGGATATCGGGGAGGGATCTTTTCCCAAAGAAGTAGCAGATCATGATTACATCATTCAGTGGAGCATAAGGCAGAAAGCAGCAGAGAGAAAATTAACTGACTCCAGCACCACAGCCCCATAGCTCTGTCAAACCTACTTCCACATCCAAGCTGATTAACCTACCCAAGAAATAATATTAATCAGTTCAAGCATTTCACTACAGTGATATTCATCCCGTGGCTACACGTGTGACACTTGGCTTTATCAGCTTCCAGACATATCAGTTAATTATCATCTGGGTCACGTACAATTAATAGAGTACGGCACCGTGTTCAGTGGGCATATCTGCATGCCTATGGAGTCTTACCCAGGACTCCTTATTATCCGCTCAAAATAGCATTACTGAATTTAAACTATTTTGTCTTGTTTAAGATGGCCTCTTTCAAAGTCTTGATTTTGGTGTCAATATGATGTTCTTGAAAGTATTAGAGCCCATGGATGCACACAGGCGCTTGTGTATTCTTTATCTCCTGCTGCCTTATTTTTATTCTCAGGCCTACAACCTATTAAAAAACCACAGGATTCATATAACATTTCTATACAAAAGAGAAATAAGGTAGAAACTATCAGCTATCTTTATGTCTTCCCAGAGATTTACGGGAATAGCATTCTAAATATTAGGAAAAAGCAGCATTTTGTCATTGTTGCCATGGACACCCATAATGTATGAAGACTACTAATTTAATTTCCAGCACTCCTGTACTAGATACGTCATGTTCTACCTAAGCTGGAATGCTCTTAGTTTCACTATTCTTGACAAATTTCTAGTTACAGTTGAAGAAATTAAATGAGTCTTTAGGTTTCAGCCCCATAAAATGGAAAAAGAGAAAGAAGGGAAGGTCTCTCTCTGAGAGTGATGGATAGATCATTTCCAAAAAGAGCTATTCAGAAGAAAAAATGTGGCGTATGCAGAAGCGATTGTTGCAGTGAATATAGAAGCAGTCCTGCTTGAGGACTTTAGTAGAAACATCTTTTCTGGCTTCAAAGCCTCTCACCAAAAGAGTGGTCAAGCCTAGGAAGAAATGTCAGTATTTATAGCAGCAGTATGCTTTTGAATCTCTCCCTCTTTTTTTCGTTTTCCATTTCATAAGACGTAACAACTGTCTATGACAAAATCAGTCTCATTTCTTACAGTCCAGCTCAGCACCCTTCCAAATAAAACACGATAAATAGTGCCCTTTACTGCATTAAATTTATTTACATATATTTACATATTTAGTACATCGTATTCTTAGTATTTGTTCAGCTTCCTCGTCAGTTTTCGATTGTCTAATCATGGACATTAAGTCTTAGTCTCCTACTGTGCACTGTTCTGCTAAATCAAGGCTTTAATATTTGTCTAACTTTGTATTTGAAAAAGGTTATTATTGGGAAGGGACCAATAGTTCAATGAAATCATAGCTGCTGTAATAAAATGGCCTTATGCAAAATTATTGTGCAAATAATGAGAACTAGACTTCTATTTCACTGAATACTTACTCCCAGACAAATGAAAACTTGATAAAAGAAATAATATTTTATTGCAATGGTTCAGCCACTCATTCTCATAACAGAACCATAAGACTTGTAAATCCCAAATATTTTGCTGCTGTTTGCAGGAAAAAAAAATCTGTGATTTTTCAAAGCGTGCCAAGATTTCTATGATTTTTTTTTTCTCTTACCAATCGCTGAGGTTTTTTATCTCTTCTTGTCTTTGTTATTGCACTAAAAAAAGAAAACAGAGAGCACTTGAGGTAGACCTGACAGCACAGTAGGCACAGGCATGTGCCTCGTAATCAACCATTTATTCTTTATCTGTGTGGTATATCATTACCCTGGTTCTTTCTTGAAGCTGAACGTTCAGTAAATTCTTTAATAATCAGGGAGGTAAGGTGCACTTGAATCTTTCAGAATGACAGAGGAAATCATTCTTCAGGTATGCTAAAAAAAAAAAGCCTTAACTTTTCTCTTTTTTTGCTCCCCTAATTGACAAATGTAAGTCAGAACATAAAAAGTGTCTTGTACCATGAAGAATTCCAGATATTTCCAGTGCAGTGGTTTGGAAAGTTTTGTGGTTATCAACTAGGCTTTAGAATACAGGAAGAAAATACCTTTTTCCTTTAACTCAACGCTACGCTGCAGGCGAGTGTGTGTCTTTAACTACAATAATTTGCTACGTCTTGTTAAGCAGCTGACACAATACAGCAGTATGTGATTGATGATAAGCCATACTTCCATGACAATGACCCCTAAACTTCTTTAACACTATAAAGTGGTTAAGAAGAACCAACTGTATCAATCAAAACTGGAGGTACTGGTGAGGCATAAACTGCTCCCTCTGATCAGAAATGTCAACTAGCTGGTTTTTGGTAAAATTTATAAATCCCTGCACATTCACACTCTTCTTCGTATCTTTACCTCCACCCTATTAAACACTTACTGTCTTTAAAGGTAAACATAAAGAAATTATTTGTCAATTTTCCTCTCATAGCAATTCAAAATTAAGCAATTTGGGTAACATACTACCTAAACCACATCTCTGACCATCTAGCAGCTTGTAGTAATATTCAGTTAGACTTTGACTGTATGGGGCCATCTCCTGGATCTATGGGTTTGCCTTCCTGTTGTCATTTGCTTTACTGGTTTTGTCTTCTTGTATTCAGGGCCTCTGTTGTGGCTGCTCCCAAAGTTTGGGCACGTTTCCTAAAATGTTGACTCAATCTCTCACATCCTCCCCTTAAAAAAAAAAAAAAAAAATCATGTAATCATCCTTTTTCAAGACAGTTACCCGAGTAAAGGCATTATTACAGAGATCACCAAGCACCACATACAATACCGATTCTTCTTGCCAAACCATTTTTTGGAATGGTGGTGGGTAATTTGCAGGTACTTTAATCCTCCCATGAGGATTAAAGCTTTAAACATTAAAGCTTTCGATGCACGTGACATATGATGTTAAAAAAAAAAAACAAACCAAAACCCACTAAAACACTCCCCACCACCCCCCAAAAAAAAAAAAACCCAACAAAATCCAAACGAAAAAACCCACCCAGAAATGAAGATTACAGAAAGAGAATGTTGCAGTCAAGCTAAAGGACATTGTTGGAAAATCAGAAGTATGATGAGCTAACGGTAGTGGGAATAAGTAGCTGAGCTTTTCTGAGGAAGAACACTGAATAAAATGGCAGTTGTACTTATCAAGACAAATAGCATCAGATTCATAAATCAGAATAATAAAACAATGTCCTTGTAGTGCCAATGCAATGATTTAGTTAATTAAAGGAAGTAAACAAAGAAACAAAAAGCTAAGAATCTCAGTTTGGATGTGTAAATTAAAAAATTAATTCCGTTGCATACTTCGGGCTTTGATTAATTAGGCCATGCTAGTTAACAAGGAAAAACATGCTTTTAAAAACCTTTTATTTACATGAAGGTTTTTTAATAAGTTGGCAATCAAACAGAATGTAAAAATGTTTTTTAAAAAAAAAGTAAAAAAAAGAAATAAAAAATACAACAGCGAATGTAAACATTGTTAAAAAATGTTTATAATTGAAAGAGTGCATATTTCAAACGAACTAATTTCCATTCACAAAATTTACAGTTTAGCATTCACATCTTTTCCTCTCCATTGACTTTATACAACATGCTCTCCCGCATGCAGGTATTACCAATATGATTTTTATTGCATTAATTCATTAGTCTGAACAGACATCACAGACTTTCCAAATTAACGTCTTCTCAATCAATGTGTTCCAGTCTGCTGAAAACTGCTTTGGTCATTTCAGCTTTCTATTTTATATGCTTAGAATGAAAACAAGTGTGTTACCAAGAGGCGTCTACATCTGTCGACTTAAAAGTATCTTTGATATAGTATGAATCTATATTTGTTACACTGCAAGCTGTTAAAAGCTGCAAACCTTTAAGCAAATTGCATAACAAAATAATTTATGAACACCTCTTGCAATGTTTGTGGCAAAAAAAAAGAGCTTTCTTAGGCAACTTATCTAGAAATTACATTCCTCACACTTACATTGGCATATTAAGTTGTCTAAGTGGCTTTAAATGCCTGCAATTTAAACATAGCTTTTTTAATTTGGGCTTTCATGAGTACATGAACCTTGCAATTTCAAAATGGTTCTATCATGTCTTCATGTATTTTTCCCTTTCTTTGCTAGTTTTATCAAAGTGTTTCCACATTACAATGACTAAGAAGCTCAGTCTCCTTGTTGTAAAGTGAAAAAAATCCAAAATGAAGGTCAGCATTTTCTCTTTTCCTCACTTTTATGGAGTGCAAGGTCATCAAACTGAAAATGGTCATGCTAATTTTTCTGTTCAATTTTTCACACAGCTATGTAATTTGCACATTCAAGTCCAGTCTTTAGAAGCTGGATCATCTAAATAGCCGTATGCGTAGTGAAAAGGAACAGAGGTTTGATTATCCATGTTGCAGTTAATAAGAAAAAATAATTTGATGTGTGTATACATGACAAATAGTCTGTATTGTGTCTGCCTTCCTATAGGGAGACCTCCTGCAGGAAGTTTAGTGATTTTCCCTGTGCTCTGCATTGTTATATGTCCAGGTTTTACCTCAATACTTCCTTCTGCCCCAGAGTTTCAGCTTCCACTTTTGTCCCACAGTGACTAGTAAGAACTAGAATAGTGGTTGGTACCAAACCACACACCTTTTTAGATTAAACTGCGCCATTTTAAAATAGAGATTTATGAAATTTAAGTTTCAGGCCCTCAGTTTGGACAGGTTTTTAAGAACTATATAGGAAAATCTAGTAGGATTCTACACGCAGTGTTGTTGAGTGGTGACCTCTAGAGGTCACCTGGTCCAACCATCCTGCTCAAGCAAGGCCACCTAGAACCAGTTATCCACAATCATGTCCAGACAACTTTTGACTGTCTCCAAAGATGGAGATTCCACAACCTATGCTGATTTTCAGTCATCCCCACAGTGAAAAAGCATTTCCTTACCCCCAGATTGAACCTCTTTGGTTTCAGGTTGTGCCCATTGCCTCTGATCTGTCACCAGGCACCACTGGAAAGAGCTGTGTCTTCTTTACACCTTCCCTGTAGGTAGCATTTCTCAGCTTTTTGGCTAGGACCAAGTGTTTTATCTGAGTCCACTGACCATCTTCTGTGATATATTTGGTTTTAGAGTAGTCCCATAGTCTACACAGTGTGGCTACATAGCGACCAGAAAGCTTGAGGATGCATTTATGCAGGCATAAGGTTTGAGCTTTTCCCTGTTATAACATCAAAGATGACAATTTGTATTTTGGTTGTGGATATCTTAATTCTTCTGTATCCACAGAAAGATTCTAATTCTCTTTTCTGATTAACTTCTAAAGAAATGCTAAGATAAATTTGTAGAAAATACTTTAAAATGATAAGCACTACAAGAAATTGGAGCAAGTAGTATTTATGACTGAACACAGACTTCAAAGGTGCGAAAGGGTGTTATTTGCAGTTTCATTCATTGTTGATGCCCATTGGCATAAAAAAGAAGTTGTGAGAAAGCGGTTAATGCTATTTGTGAACCCTTCAACTGGCTATCAGTGGTACAGAAAAGCAACAGCTCTAGGCCTGTCCATTTCTCACAATTGGCAGGTTAAAACACTAACAAATATCATTTCCCTGTATCCCTCCTGCTTCTTTTTTTTTTTTCTTTGGGTCATTCTCCTTCAGCTAAGAAGTTCACACTCTAAACTTTCTTTCCACTGGATTTTGCTTCTGTGTTGTTCCAACTTCTCTCACTTCTTGCCCTTCCTTTTGGAGGGAGAAGCAAAGTGAAAATGGTGAACAGAGCTCTAGAAAAGCTGAAAGCAGCTGCAGGGGAGATCTGGTCACCTTCTTCCTTCATTCTCCCTGCTCCACCTCCTTCTGACTTGGGCACTTCTGAGCTTTTGAGGTGAATTACTTTGGTCCCACAAAGCCCATTACCTACAGTTGTTGCAGTTGTTGTTTTTGTCCCATTACACATGGTGTCTTTGGGATCTCACTTCAAGAAAAACATTGAGGTGCTGGAATGTGACTAAAGAAGGGCAACAAAACTGGTGAAGGCTCTGGAGCACAAGAATTCTAAGGAGTGGCAGAAGGAGCTGGGGTTGTTCAGCCTGGAGAAAAGGAGGCTGAGGGGAGACCTTCTTGCTCTCTACAACTCCCTGAAAGGAGGGTGCTGTGAGATGGGGATCAGTTTCTTCTCCCAAGGAACAGGCGATGGGAAAGGAAGAAATGGCTTCAAGTTGTGCCAGGGGAGGTTTAGACTGGATATTATCAAAAATTTCTTCACTGAAACAGTTGTCAAGCATTGGAACAGGTTATGCAGGTAAGGCCTGTCTTTTAAATACCATCCCCGGAGTTATTTAAAAAACAGACAGATCGTTTAGTGATGGTTTTGTCAGTGTTGACCCGAGGATCTCAAAGGTCCCTTCCAACCCAGACAATTCTATGATTTTTTGACAGCTTGAGTCTGTTAACTAGCATTGCTAGACCAGCTTCTTCATGTAAGTGTAACCTTCTCTACTAACCTTCACGCTTTTGCTATCATCAGCCTCTTCTAGGACTTGACTACTGGCCATTTCTATTTTCCACCTGGAGGGAGGGTCATGACTCAAGTTGCAATCCAAAGTTTCTTAGTAAGTAGAAGCTGAGCCTTGACCTCCAATTTTAAGCAAGCCAGGAAAATTTATGTGCAGGTATAAACAGTTTCAAGACCTGTTGGTTGTGAGCATTCATTAAGCATAGCAGTAGCAATCAGGAAGAATATATTTCCCCACTCCCCCATCTTCAGGTCATAAACACTCCTTTATAATATAAAGTCTACCATTAACCAAAATCAAAACCGAAATCATAAACATTTCTCGAATCAGTAGTAAATATAAAAATGAGCCTCCTGGAACACGGTGCTTTAATTGAATCCTTTGAAATTGGTATTTTAAATTAAAAATCAACTGAAACATAATAGAAGTGAACATATACCTTCACAAAAGAAGTATAGCAACAGAACATTTTAATATGGTCCTGTGACCTACTTCTATTTGGAAAATATATTTTTTTTCCCCTTAGGAAAAAAAAAAAAAGTCTTATTGACAATAATTTCATTTTCAAACACACATTCTGAAGACAAAAATTATTTTATTTGTAAATTCTTCGCCTACTTATTTAAGAATGTATTACTTTTGAGACTATTCCAAATGTTCTGACCAACTATGTATGTGACAGAACATTGACATGCAGGAATATTTAACTGCATTTCTTT
>VZRU01014831.1:228117-257823 GCA_013398155.1 Pedionomus torquatus
CCGCAACTTCCAAAATATTTTAGACACCTGGCAGACAATCTGCTCTGAAGTCCACAGTTCAATTAGCTAAAATGTATACAAAAAAGAAACAGATGTAGATTGAAATACTTTTAATGTTTTAGCAACTGAATTTTCAAACACGCTATATGCAGAGATGTCTATAAGAAGTTGTATGAACTCAAAATATGTAACTGTAGAACAATACATTTACTCTTTCTGATTTTTAACATTTTTTTAGCCGTAAATGTACATGAGTACACACAGATGCACACAGAAGCTACTTCTATTTGCCTGAAAATGAAAAAGAAAGTCTTACTCAATAATCATGAGAAAAAATATCAATCATAGAATCATAGAATGGTTAAAGTTGGAAGGGACCTCAAAGATCATCCAGTTCCAACCCCCCTGCTGTGGGCAGGGACACCTCCCACCACACCAGGTTGCTCCAAGCCCCATCCAGCCTGGCCTTAACCCGCTCCGGGGATGGGGCAGCCACAGCTTCTCTGGGCAACCTGTTCCAGTGCCTCACCACCCGCACAGGAAATAATTTCTTGCTCATATCCAATCTAAATCTCCCTTCAAGTTTAAAACCATTACCCCTTGTCCTGTCACTCCACTCCCTAACAAAGAGTCCCTCTCCAGCTCTCCTGGAGCTCTCTTCAGATCCTAGAAGGCTGCTAGAAGGTCTCCCTGGAGCCTTCTCTTCTCCAGGCTGAACAGCCCCAGCTCCCTCAGCCTGTCCTCATAGGAGAGGTGCTCCAGTCCTCTCATCATCTTGGTGGCCCTCCGCTGGACCCGTTCCAACAGCTCTATGTCCTTTCTTTGTAGAGGGAGAGAATCACCTTCCACTACCTCTGGTCACAACAACAACAAAAAAATCAAATATGTAACAACAGGATCCTGTTTCTCTTTCTTTCTTTTGTTCCTTATGATTTAAATATTAAATATTCTCCAAAACAGGCAGACTGCAGCTTTCTTTGTATGTCTTACCACTAATATCCATCTAGTTTTCAACTGTTCCTCTTTTTTTGTGTGTGTGTGTTAGGTGTGTAAAAAATAAAGCTGTGCATTTCCAATTCAGCAAAACAATCAGGATTAGACATTTAAAACTACTTATAAGGTTCAATTTATAGAAGAGCTGGAACTTAAGGTAAATGGATAACCTTCAATGATGTCCTTAGGCAGTGCATCATTTTCATGGATAATAAGTGTCACAGAATCCTAGATAACTCACAAGATAATTGGAAGAAGTGGTGCCAAGCAGTACTGAAAATCAGTCATCTTTTATGTGAATTCTGAAAGATTTTGGCACTTAACAGTAAACATCCATAATATAGGACCTACTGTGTTTTATTTTTAACTGTATTAAAGCCCTTCTACTTCATTTTGGAAGTGTCAATGCATGTTAAAGTAGATGTACAAGACAGTTCACCTACATTTTACCTCAGCAGTGCATTACATTTTGTCATAAACATATATCTGAGGGCTAAAAACCATGCGTCTGTAAAGGTAACAAGTACACATGACAGTTGCTATATTTGAAAGGAATTTCAGTTCCTATTAAATAGTTTCTTTAAAAAATAAAACAGTATCTATAGTTTATCTTTAGTCACAGGTAGCAGGAAAAAAAAATAATAGAAATTTTAGTTGTTTCACCCCGTTTTAGTTTAGAAAGGAGAATGGTGTCAATGAATAGAGTTACAAATACGAACTGAAGTCCCTTAACTTATTATGCTACTGGTTTCTCACCTTTCTGAATTCTTTAAAGATTTTTCCAAACCCTCAATTTAATCAGAATAGAAATTGCTTCATTCACCATGTCAGTTGTCAGTTAGTATCAGTGAATGTGATTCAGCTGTCTATATAGCTTCATGACCAGTAGACATATTTCTAAAGGAAGTCCAGTTATATGTTTAAAACACAGTGCAAGCTACAAGCTCTGACACTTTACTTAAAACTTTGAGCCTGAAAGAATTTTCATTCTGAGGCTTCCATGAAAGTAACATCCGCTTGTGTTGTAACTGTCTTTTGAATTTCTTTCTTAAAAAACAAAATAATCGTAGAATCATAGAATGGTTAGAGTTAGAAGGGACCTCAAAGATCATCCAGTTCCAACCCCCCTGTCATGGGCAGGGACACCTCCCACTAGAACAGGTTGCTCCAAGCCCCATCCAGCCTGGCCTTGAACACCTCCAGGGATGGGGCAGCCACAACTTCTCTGGGCAACCTGTTCCAGTGCCTCACCACCCTCACAGCAAAGAATTTATTTCTGGTATCTACTCTAAATCTCTCCTCTTCCAATTTAAAAACATTACCCCTGATCCTACACAGCAAAGAATTTATTTCTGGTATCTACTCTAAATCTCTCCTCTTCCAATTTAAAAACATTACCCCTGATCCTACCACTCCAGTCCCTGACCAAGAGTCCCTCTCCAGCTCTCCTGGAGCTCTCTTCAGACACTGGAAGATCTCTAAGGTCTCCCTGAAGCCTTCTCTTCTCCAGGCTGAACAGCCCCAGCTCTCTCAGCCTGTCCTCATAGGAGAGGTGCTCCAGCCCCCTGATCACCTCCGTGGCCCTCCACTGGACCTGTTCCAACAAGTCCATGTCCTTTCTCTGTTGAGGACTCCAGGGCTGGACACAGTACTCCAGGTGGGGTCTCACAAGTGTGGAGTAGAGGGGGAAAGAAATGACAATTTCAGTTTCTAGTGTGCTGTTTTAACTACCTGTGGTTGTACTGTTAGCCCTACAAATTTTTAGACTTTTGTAGAATTTCACGTTTTTTCCCCCTAAGTCTCAGAATGACAGAGTTGCTCTGGTTGGAAAGGACCTCAGCAGATCATCTGCTCCAACTCCTCTGCTGAGCCAGGGCCTCCTAGAGCAGGTTGCCCAGGGCATTTCCAGGTGGCTTTTGAATATCTCCAAGGTAGAAAATTCCCCCCGTCCCAATGTTACACCATCCTCTCAGGAAAAGTGTTTTCTTCTGTTTAAATGGAATTCCCTGCATTTTGGTTTGTGGCCATTGTCTCTTGTTATTGGATATCACTGAAAAGTCTGGCTCTTCTTTGCTCCCTGCTTCCCTCTGTTCTTGTTATTAAAAATGCATATCTAATTGAAAGCTATGGATCAGAATAGCTTCTAAATAACTAATAGTTAGAAGATACTATTAAATCTCAGTAAATGTGTATATGATTTCACTTCATTGTATATCTTATCAAGCTTAAATTTAGATTTATGCAATGATTTTATTCATAGCCCTTTATAAAGGTGATTACGGTGCTCAGCCATCATCACCTAAGCATTTCAAAGAGCAGATTTAAAGAAATGCTAGCTGTCTAAGTGTTTTTAAAAATTCGTTTGGATACTGGCTAGATTATTTAGGCACCTGAACATCTTTGATGACCACATAAACATTGCTTTTGCAAAAAGCAAAATTCCTGGTTCCATCTTTCAGGCTCCTGGGATATCTCTATTTCCTGTCAGGAGATAAAAACAGATTAAAAAAGAGGCAGACATCAATTGATGGGAATTCCTAGGTTAACAAATCCAATTTAAAGATTTATTTAACATTTCTAAGCTTATGAGTTCTAAGACATTATCAATGGCAGCCTTCATTTACTTTATTCTTCTCTACAGGTTGTGTACCAAAACACCAATCTTCTAGAAAGCTTAATTTTGGGAAATTTGGAAAAATCATTTGAGATAGAATCTGTGAAAGTAAAATGCTGCATTTTCCAAGAGAAAATCGCCTTTCCAACAAGTAATTAAAGAGTAAGGAGAGGAATTCCTTTCTTTTTTTTTTTTTTTCATTTCACATTCCAAACTGCTATCCAGTTTGGATATGTGAAAGATAACTGCAAAAGACTCTTTTGTAGATTTGCTTCTCAGGAAGAAATAGTTCATTTTTGCCGGAAATTCCACTCATTCATTCATTCATTCATTCAATTATTCAGTGGTGAGATTACTGAAATATCAGGACAATAGTGAAGTTAAAAGTATAAAAATTCTGATTTTCATGGCATTGTAATTCTCTAGCATCTAGTTTTGAGCAATGAAAGAGAATCTGAGCATGTGACTAAGAAAATGGACAATGTTAACTAAATTTTATTGAGCTCTAAAAAAAAATAGAATGTGATATTGCTTATTATCCAGATTGTTTCCATTATCTTAACTGTGTAATCTTATCTGTATTTAAGAATATCTAAGTTTGAGCTAAAGCCAAAAATTATAAAAGATAAAGAGGATCTCACCCTTGGCTTGGGTTTTGAATTGGAAAGCTATTCTGCATTAAGGATTTCAAAAGACACTTCATCCTAACACAAAAACAAAAGTTAAAATGAATAAAAGCTGCTGATTAGATGCTTTTATGTTTTGTATGTTTTTATAAAAGTCTCAAACTCTGACCAAAATTTAAACTAAATTCAAATGTTAAAATGCTTCCTTAACTTTCAAAGTTTGATGAATACCAATGCTGAGTATAAAAAGAAATGAAACCTGCAACACTTTTGAACCTATACTATGAAAAATAACAAGAAATAGAAAATAAGTGGTGTGAAAAAAAGAAATAAAAATCTATAGCCAAACAAAAAAAGATTTCCTACCAATATTGGAAAAAAAGACACAAACTTGCTAATGATGGCAAATTAATTAACAAAACCCCCCAAAAAGGTAAATTAAATGATAAAATTCTGTATTTTAATGGCTAACAGACATTCTCATTATATAAAATGGTGTTTCAAGTGCAACTTCCTTCGTAAAAGCCTTCTGAAGTGCATGATGTATATTGTCACACTTAGGTGTGACATAACTTTCTAAATCAGGAAACAGAAAACTTAATATTGGAGGCCTAAAAGAGCACCAGTATCAAAAATTAATTCCCTTAGAGGATTTCTTCTTCTTAGTCTTTCTTGCACTTCCTGACTGTCGATACAAAATATAGGTCTCCTAAAATATGTATCTTCTCCATTCCTCCTTGTGTTTCCAAGGAGTTTCACCACTGTTAAGACTGTTCCATTTTTCAACCCATAGCATTTTTAAAATGTATTATATTTCTTATGTCATATGTTTTCCAATAATCACTTTGAGCCAGAATGTCTGACAGGAATCAAGTTCTGAGCTCGGAATGGTCAGCAAACATTGTAGGGTAGGATTCCGGGCAGAACAGACAAGTCCCAGCTGGACCCTATGATCCCACATCATACACTGGCACTCAAAATTCATCTTCAAGCTAAATTAAAGATTATTGGCAGGGCAATGGAAGGGAATTGAAATTCAAAGGGAAAGATTTTTTCTAAGAATTCCCTTAGCTCAGATGAAAAGAGAGAGAAATTGAGATGCATGTGGATGAAAAAAGTGAGAAAGAGGGAATGAGAACCTTGGAACCAGAAAATTAAGGGACAGGAAGAAATAGCTGGAGGGAGGTAAGAAACTGATACATGAGATAAAGAACATTTAGTGAAAAATTTTATTATATGGCAGAGGGGCATTAATATGGGAGGCAACTTTCTGTGGGCAAGACAAACATTTTGGGTTGCGATCTAAAGGAGCATCTACTACATTCACTTTTAGTAAGGGAGTTCGGGTTGCATATATTTTCTGGGACAAGAATGATGTGTTTCACTGTTGTGTGATATTCTACCTGTTGGAACATTTAGTAATGTATTAGTTGCCAAGGCAACGACATATTTTTGTGAAGCACATTCCGGGTCTGGCTTTTCCTTTTGGAGTTACACCCCTGTGGAGCACAAATAAATGTGACCAAGTTATGCATGAGGAGTCTGAATTTGATGAACCATAGCAAACATTAAATTGCCTGCATTTTGTGCTTCTGCAGTATAATTTCCAGAAGATTATTGTCACAATGATTAGTTTTTCATGACTACAGTTCAAAAAATTGTAATTAGACATAGAAACTCAAATGTTCTCAAAGCTAGGAAGGTCTATTACCACTTCATTATATCTGAAGGCTAAATGATGGTGCCATTGAATTGTTTGCTATTCATATAACCAGGATAACTGGAATATTCAAGAGACACAAACACACCTTCTTACATATATATAATGCGCTGCAATAGCTGACTGGTACACAGCATATATCTTAAAACCTGACATATGAATATGATCTGGCCCTATGCCATGTGTTAGTTGATTGTTCCCCTCTCGCTGACTCCTGAGCTACAGAATTCCTGAATCCTTTAATTTCTCTCTTTTTTTCAAATTTTCTGAATTGTCAACTTTCTCTGCTTTGGTGATCTTGCTTGTCTTTTTACCAAATATGTTTTTTCTTATGGGGGTTTCTTTTCACTATACATTTGCATATACCTTCATACATTTTTAACCCTGACCAATCTGGGGTACAGCTAATACTGCTACCTAAATGTGTATTAGTAGAAAATAATTGGTGTTAGAGAACTAATAACAAGAGCATCACTTACACAAAACTGGTGCTTAGTGAAAGCAATTTGATTTTAAAAGAATTATAAACTGTGAACCTCATACCAAAATCTGGTGTAAATGCCAAATGCGCTGTTTCCAGAAGATAACATACCTGAAAAACATATGATCTCCAAGCTCTTAAACTCCAAGCTCTTAGGAAACACTAACATAATCTGTAAAAGAAACAACTGGCAAAGTGTAAATTTGGTGACTGGGCCAAATTTTAAATGCTTACTCCTCACAGACTTCCTCCCAAGAACATCATCACATTTATTTAGGAGACTCGGTTGTAAAACATGTCTTTTCTGCAGCATCCAAAGTTCCTTGGAAAAGATGTGAAACACGTATGCAAAAACGGAGACTTTTTCCTTATAATAAGATCAACAGATAAGGAACACCTATGAAAAAAGTCCCATTCTTTGCAAGATCTGATAGAATACATTTTCACAAACAGATCTCAAATATACAAATATAATGGTCAGTTGGTGAGTGAACTGCAGCATTCCTAGCGTAGAATTCTTGACCCCATATTGAGTACAACGTTTTCTAAATACTTTTGAATCAATTTCTAAGCAGTTTAAGACGATTGGCACATTACTGTTATTGTACACACCTCCCAGAAAGCAACTGATAAGCAAATGCTGCTAAATGCTGAACTACAGTAACTTATAGGGCCTTGACGTTATATTAAAGTAGCAGCTCTGTCGAAGAGTAGAAGTCGGCCAGTCATAAATTCATCAAATGATGTCATTTGTGTACCAGTTACGTAAATATTGTCTATCATGCAGTCACAGAAACACATTTAAAACTTTTAATAAGAAACTGGGAGGGAAGTATCATTACACTTAGTATATTGAGTGGTAAAAGTGTGCCAGTAGGCTCATTTGCTGATGGAGAATGCTTCTGGATGCTCTAGTTCAGTTTAAATTTAGGATGAGCATTTATCTTTTCCAATGGAAAAAAATAGAGTCAAGGATTTAATGCAACAGTCTGCTTGAATAATAGCAATTTTTACAGTAAAAAAACCCTCTCAGGTTTAAAATGTGATTTAACTGTGCTTCAAAATGAGTTATCAGTGGTCTGATTTGCTTTGTTGAATATTTTGAGGAATTTACGCTTTTTAACAAAGTTTTAATAAAATGCACATCTGACTGATGACAAGCTGTCATCAGCAAGGCTACTGAATTTAAAAATACAACCACTTGGACAGCAACAGTGATGAACAACAATTTCACAGACAGCTGAAGACGACAGCTAGTGGTCTCCAGGGACGGGTGTGAAGTATATGGTGAGAGAAGGAAAGTTTGTCTTATATTTTACACCTGAATGAAACCTCTTCCACATAACAGGAAGAGGTGATTCTGCCCCTCTACTCTGCACTCGTGAGACCCCACCTGGAGTACTGTGTCCAGCTCTGGAGTCCTCAACAGAGAAAGGACATAGAATTGTTGAAATGAGTCCAGCGGAGGGTCATGAAAATGATTAGAGGGATGGAGCACCTCTGCTATGAGGACAGGCTGAGGGAGCTGGGGCTGTTCAGCCTGGAAAAGAGAAGGCTCCAGGGAAATCTTAGAGCAACCTTCCAGGATCCGAAGGGAGCCTACAGGAAAGCTGGAGAGGAACTCTTTGTCAGGAAGTGGAGTGATGGGACAAGGGGGAATGGTTTTTAACTGGAAGAGGGGAGATTTAGATTGGATATTAGGAAGAAATTCTTTGCTGTGAGGGTGGTGAGGCACTGGAACAGGTTGCCCAGAGAAGCTGTGGCTGCCCCATCCCTGGAGGGGTTCAAAGCCAGGCTGGTGGGGCTTGGAGCAACCTGGTGTGGTGGGAGGTGTCCCTGCCCATGGCAGGGGGTTGGAACTGGATGATCTTTGAGGTCCCTTCCAACTCTAACCATTCTATGATTTTAACAGTGTAAGTTTTTCTCGTAGGCTTTCCAGGGATATTCATAGTACTTGGATGGTTGTATGGTCTTCCTGTAGAGCAGTTCCCACTCAAAGCTAAAGAGCAACGTGAATCCTCTGAAGAAACAGTAACGGTGTGCCTGTCATCTGCTGGTTAATCCTACACAGGCTGAAAATGAAAGACAAAGGATAAGGTCTCCAATCCGTCGGATTTTGCTTCCTCATATTGAACTTGCTACTCTTAAAAACTCATTTGTAGTCATGTACAGTAGAAGACATTTCACTGGTCTTAGCTTTCACTTGAAATATGAAAGAGTATGATTCCAGTTTTGATCTGACTCAAGTAGAAGAAGAGATATGTGTGTTATCATACTGAATAAAACAGGCAACGGTTGGTTGTTCTGGACCATGCACAGTCTTTTTCATATGAAAAATGAGGGGAGAAGGTTTTCATCTGATGCCAATATGGAACAGCAGGATTATGGAACTTGGAAGCATTCAGAGGTTGGACATTTTTATCCTGTATATGTCTCTTGCCACACAAAACCCCTTTGCTGGGGTTCTCATCTATAAACATGTAAAAGTACATTTCACCATTTTCACCCCTAAATCACTGGGTTTTCTGTTCTGCTCCTGAAGAGTAATCAAGGTAGTATTGCTGATAACTCATTAACATTTAACAAGTTCAGAAATGAACATTTAACAAATCACCAGATATTGCAGAAAATTACTATGTGGTTTATAACCACTAAGACCCTAAGTTTATTTAAGGTTGTTGTTTACCACAGAAGCTGTTAAGTTACATGACTCAGTAGGTTCTTTGATAAAATATTATACAAATGGCAAAACAAAAAGTGGGAAACTAACACTTTGAAACATACTATGTTTTTGCAATGTTTCAGTGGATTCCAGATGCTTCTGAAGAGTGAGGGGGGAAATGCATATCTTTGAATGATCACTAGCAACTCTAGCTAGTAGTTATAAAATAGTCTTGTGTTTAGAGGTCTTTCAAGGCATAGTCCTCAATCAGTCAATCATCCACCTAGAGGAATCTGTGCTCTGCAACCAGGCGGAAAAAAACATACAGAAGATTCTTAAATGTTTCAGAATATAATGAATTAATCTGTATTTCATCATGATTTACCAACCTGGGCTAAAAATCAGTGTTTAAATTTATTTCATGATTTTTACCTTAGGTGTTTAAGATATTCTAGTGTACATATAAATGTCTGCAAAATCCAGACAAGAAAGTCAATCATCCAGAAGTAAGGCTTCTTCTTTCTTTTAAGTTCAAGTAAAACCTTAAAAGACAAATGAGAATTGTTACAAAGTGGCAAATACAAAACTGGACACTGGAAAAGAAATTTTGAATGGATAACCCATGGAAAGATGGGGCAAAACTCCTATTAATTTATTAGTTTCAAAAGCTAGGGGGAAATATTAAAACTCCTTGTGAAGATTTTCTGCACAGATATTTTACTTTTGCAATCAAGCTCTGAATTATTAGAAAAATAAAAAATTATACAAAACTGTCTGTTTGTCCAATCTTAATATTATTATAGCAATCTTTTCTTTCTCTTCATGTTTATGAACTGAGCTCCAAATCTTTGGGTGTCGTCCTGGTCACCTTTTCGTGTTATGACATGATACAACACCAAGTTGTCAAAAAAACCCACAAGTTATCCTTTCTGAATAAGGAGCATTTTCTTTTCTATGCGGGCATTTCAAGAAGAGCTCCATCACCTTTGAAGTCCTGCAAATTATAATTAAACAATTTTTATGTCACACAAAGCACAATTTAATCTAATTGTTATGGATGAAATACAATTATGCCATTTCAAACACTTGTTCTGTTTCTTTAAACACACAGAAATAGAGTCCAAGATCAATTTATTAATTCTGACTTTAACAAACATCTTAGATGGTAATTTCTCCTCTACAAGTTGGTTGTTTTATTTTTTGTCTTCGGAGTGCTTCCTTAAGAGCACCATAGAGCAGCTGATAAGTAATTTGTCTATTTTCATGCCTGCAGCACTCATACTTAGTCACTCCATGTCATAAGTGGTTTCTTATCTCTCTATCCACCTCAATTTCCCATTATTAGTTTATAAGAATGCAATTTTCTTATTTTCATGTACAATATTACAGTGTGCCATAAAAAAGATAACTATGCTGAAAGAACATAAAGATTACAAGATAGAGACCAAAGTTTCCTGTGTGATCTATTTTAGTCAGTTTGTGCACACGTATTCTGATGTAGTATTTAATTATATACATCTTGTCCTCTGCATACTCATCACTGGCCAAATGGCCAGGACCAGAGGGTGGTGGTCAATGGCACAAAACCTGGTTGAAGACCAGTGACCCTTGGTGTAGCCTGGGATGGATACTAAATCCAATTCTGTTCAACATCTTCATTAGTGATCTGTATGGTGAGGCAGAGTGTACTCTCAGCAAGTTTGCAGACAACATCAAACAGGGGAGTAATATTACCCTTTGCTGCATTAAGATGAGTGTTGCCAGCAGGCCAAGGGAAGTGATCCTTCCCCTATAGTCAACACTGGTAGGGCCACACCTGGAGTATCATGTCCAGTTCTGGGCTCCTCATTGCAAGGAAGACAGTCATACTGGAAAGAGTCCACTTTAAGGCCATAAAGATGATTAATGGACTAAAGCATCGCTCATATCAGGAGAAGGTGAGAGAGCTGGGACTTTTTGATCTGAAGAAAACTGATTGATCTGTAAGAACTGCATCTCATTGATGTATATAAATACCTCAGTGGAAGGTGCAAAGAGGACAGACCTAGTGACAGTAGTGACCTAGTGACCAGTGACAGGACTGGAGGCAATACACCCAAAACTGGAACTCAGGAGGTTCCCTATGGCTGTCAGGAAATGCTGTTTCACTGAGAAGGTGACTGAGCACTTGTACAAGTTGCTCTGGGAGGTTGTGGAGTCTCCATCCTTGGAGATATTAAAAAACAGTCTGAACACAGTTCTTAGCAACCTGCTGGAGGCAGCCCTCCTTGAGCAGGGGTTTGAACAAGATGACATCCAGAGGTCCCTTCCAAGCTTAACCATTCTGTGATTCTGTTTCTGTAATTGATGATAATATTAAACATTACTGATCCCAGTATGGTCACCTGAGGGACACTACTTGTCACTGACCTCTACCTGAATATTAAGCTGTTGACTGCTACCTTCTGGATGCGATCATCCAACTAGTTGCTGATTCAGCAAACTGTCCACCCATCAAATCCATATCTCTCCAATTTAGAGAGAAGAATGTTGTAGGACATGTGTTAAAGACATTAGAGAAGTGTAGATAGATGACATCCATAGTTCTTCCTTTGTCCACTGAGATAGTCATTCCATTACAGAAGTCACTAGGTTGGTCAGACAGGACTGGCCCTTGGCAAAGCCATGCTGGTTGTCTTGAATCACTTCCCTGTCCTTCACATGCCTCAGCATATCTCCTAGGAGGATCTGTTCCATAATCTTCCCAGGCACAGAGGTAAGGTTTGCACACTCCACTTTTCTTCCCTTTTTAAGAAGTATAGGGAAGACGGTTTCACTGCTGTCAATTCTTGTGATCTTGCTGCAGTATTTTCTACTACTTCAGAGCAGCACTTAGAGAGGCATGTGTGCTTAGCCCTTGCAGTCATACTACCATGCGTGCACAGTGTATAAGAGAAAACAAGTGCACATCATTAGAGAAACGCTCTAATGAGTACACTCACAGCTGGCGCGCACTTTTTGCCAAGGAGGTCTTCAGAAAAGTTAGCTACCTACCTCTAAAATAAACAGAAAATATTTAGAAGTCTAGAAATCAACTCAATTCTGGTGGTGTTTACTGAAAATAATTTTGGTGGGAATGAGAAAGCATACAGAACCGAGAGAAATGAGGATAAAAACTCCTTGCAAGATGCACAAGTAACCTCTTTGGATACAGAATGGTCATGTAATAGATTCTCAGGAGAGTTATTTCCTTATTTTAAAAGATTAGTGTGCACTGAATGTTATTCTCATTACTTTCTCATAAGTGTTTGAACTCACTGAACAGAAATTTCAAAGACCTGTCTGAAAGATACTATCATGCAACATTTCAATCTCGATGGTTGTACTTTAACTGAATTAAACGAAAAAATATAAAAAGGGAAGAGTCACAATAGAAGGTATCATTAACTGTGGTCTCATCTCCAGCTTGATGTTGGAGCACAATTTTTTTCTGAGCATGTTAAAATCACCATATAAAGGTGAAAAGGGCATGGCAATAATCTTCCTGCCTTCTTTGCTGGCATATCTGCAGACATTATTTAAACAAAAACATATTCCCTGTACTGATACGGTAAGATTTATAGACACTCATCCACCCATATATTATCATATCAAGTTGCCAGGTTTCTTATTTCCATAAATGATAGGCAAGATTAAAACCTGAAAAGTTCAGCTGCATTTAGTTAAGGGATGAAAAATACAGACGTTTATCCAGTTTATTTAACGTATTTTGCCTCTGAGTTGGAAGTCTTCTGCACTTTTTAGCAAGACTTTAATTTTCTTTTAATACAACCAAGAATGACAATCGGAACAAGAAACAAGGTAATCAGAACTATTTGTTTTTCTCTCTCCCAATAACCATTGATTGGCATTATTGTACACATTCCTAAACATAAGTCTGACTGGGATTTTTCAAGAGATATGTGTGAAACAGAAACAGCACTTTCTCCCAAGAGACAAATTTTCATAGAAATAATGATATCTTTTTTATCATATCATGGCACTTGGGCAACATGTATGAATAAAGTGATTTGCGTGCATAAATGTGTTCAAGTTTGTGGTAAATCATAATTTTTAATGCCACAATAATTCAGAAGTATAATTAATGGCAATTCAAAATGACAATATAACATGATTATATTCACACTTTAGGTGATATTAATATCATCGTCTCAAATATTTATTAAAGGATGCTGGACTCAGAAAGATTTCTGGAATGATCCTTTTTCTTAAAGCTATGTAAAGGACATTTTCAAAAGTGTGTCTCAGAGTGATTCTATACACAAATGCCTCAAATAATTTCATGTTTACTGCTAACTGAATAAGAAAATAAATGGAGACTTTAATCACAAAATGTCAAAAAAAAAGGGCAAATGTCCTTTTCTCTTTCTTTTTCTTCAGTTTGAAAGCACAGTTTTGGTTTGGGAGTGACTTGGGTGGATGTGGGGTAGGGTATGTATTAGTCCCCTAAAATCAAAACTAGTCTCTTGGTTTTTGCCTGCCTTATCCTCAGTTTGTAAATATTTTGGCTACTGAAGAACTGCACTTTTCAACAAATAATAAATTAACTGGAGAAAAAATATGGTTTGTATATGAATAGCACACTTTATCTATGTTAAATACATTCATATATGTTATATATATAAGACTGTGACTTCTAGTGAAAGAAACGGTCAAAATACTTGGGAAAGAAATCTCATACCAAAGGTCTTATTAGGGTGTACACTTTTTGCCTCTAGCATAGTGATGATAACAGCTGTATTCTGCCCATGCTTTTGAGCAGAAGCTCAATTAGGGGACTCACCTGCAGGATAATTTAGACCTTGGGCATATGAGATGTTGTTCTAGCATGCTTAATACAGCTGTATAATTGCAAATGAAGTCTTCCTAAAGAGAGTTTCATCCCATCCTGAGATAGTAACTACAGTCAAGCTTAATTGAATTAATACATGCATGTCTTCCTAGTCTACTTAATACCCTAAAGAAAATAAGAATGATCACTGGTTCATACCTGTGTCTGATACAGGCAGTAACAGATGCATGGAGCAACAAGAAGAGCATGCAGCCATATGCTTCTGGCTTTTTGCAGTCTCCAACTAGAATTTCCAACTCTACTCACCTCTTCATCTTTCTATTTAATAATCACCCAAAGATATTTTTAGATGAATTTATCAAATCAAATTTCTATACATTTGAATTCAATTTTCTAGAAGATCATGGTATGATGATAGATTAATTCTGTGTAAGAAAACAGAGTGATAAACAATCAACTATGGGTTTATAGCAAACTACCTGTGCAAACTCTGTGACAGGAAGATCCAAAAATTAGTATAACTGTTCCCTACAACACTTTCCTATCACATTTTCAGAGTCTATCTTATTTTAAAATGTCTTCAGGTATATCATCCCAGCATTAGTCTTTCATGGGCAAATTTAACTCTGATACTAAATCCATGACAGTAATGTGTTCCCAGTGATCAATACAAGATTTTGCTTCAAATAAAGGGTGTGGGGTTTTTTTCCACAGATGTTGCTTTTAAAATAAAGCTATCCAAGTTGTTTGCAGTTATAAAACCATAGTGATGTAGTGTTAAAGTTTTACAATGTTTCTCCTAGTGAGAGAGAAAAGTCTACCAAATTATTCAGTGAAATGTAGCCCATAACAATACCTTGTTCCTCATAATTTTCTTACAGTTGAAGTTTTTGACCCTGAAAGAAATGAACATAGAATGGTTAACCAGAGAATGCAGAATTCATAGCTGTCCAAACTGAGTGCAGATCATTCACATGATATAGAGAATTTTAAAACTATATCAATACACATCAAATGAAAATGGCTTGAAATGCAAACAGTGTTTACTTAGGATTTTTAAGGTTAGTAAGACTAAATACTTTGATGTTCTTAATACTATGGCATTAATTCTGTTCAGTAATAACTAGTAATGAAAAAGTAATCTGTATAATTAAAATGAAGTGAATCATAGAATCATAGAATGTTTTGAGTTGGAAGGGACCTCTAAGTTCATCGAGTTCCAAACCCCCTGTCATGGGCAGGGACACCTCCCACCACACCAGGTTGCTCCAAGCCCCATCCAGCCTGGCCTTGAACCCCTCCAGGGATGGGGCAGCCACAGCTTCTCTGGGCAACCTGTTCCAGTGCCTCACCACCCTCACAGCAAAGAATTTATTTCTGGTATCTACTCTAAACCTCTCTTCTTCCAATTTAAAACCATTTCCCCTTGTCCTGTCACTCCACTCCCTAACAAAGAGTCCCTCTCCTTCTCTCCTGTAGCTCTCTTCAGATCCTGGAATGCTGCTCGAAGGTCTCCCTGAAGCCTTCTCTTCTCCAGGCTGAACAGCCCCAGCTCTCTCATCCTGTCCTCATAGGAGAGGTGCTCCATCCCTCTAAACATCTTGGTGGCCCTCTGCTGAACCCATTCCAATAATTCTATGTCCTTTCTCTGTTGAGGACTCCAGAGCTGGACACAATACTCCAGGTGGGGTCTCATGAGCACAGAGTAGAGGGGGAGAATCACCTCCTGTGACCTACTGGTCACGCTGCCTTTGATACAGTCCAGGATGTGGTTGGCTTTCTGGGCTGCCAGTACACACTGTAATCGCATCTAAAAACTTGGGGGTTTGGATTACACTGTTCTTACATTATTAACCTGGTCAGTATAATGGATATTTAGATAAATCTGTTATTGACAGAATCATTTTAGCTTCTGCTATGTAGTTGCATGGGTTTGAAAAATCTCTTTCATTTTCACTGAAATTGGCACATATTGCTGTAAACCTTACCCACGTTCTTTAGCTACCTTTGAATCATAAACACAACAGCAGCAGCAAAGTGTTAGTACCAATTAGCTGAAAATGGCTTGACATTGACAAAATGTCTGCTCGTACTAATTGTTTAAAACACGCATGTTATACGCAACCTGATGATATATAACATATTCGCTGACAGAATGAGATACAATTCGCTAGCTCCTTTTCACTTCCCTTGTCAAAAACAATACGTTGTAAAAAGTTGGTGCCCTTTGGGTTCTGATCTTGCAAAGCTTATCACAGGTTGAATTTTGTACTGTGACTATTTTCACACAAATAACGCTGGTCGCCCCCCAGAGAGCACCAGTTATACACTTGCTTATTTATTTTTAGATTTAAATTATAAACAGAAAGCTTGAAAGTATAAAAGCTTGTATCAGCAACTCACTGCATTAAGTGACATCCCAAGTAAGTTTTCAGGTGTTTAAGACACGATGATTAAATTGATCCAAATAGATACATACAGATATGATCAGAATAGAAATATATATAGGTATGACAGTCTAAAGAAAAAATATGTACTCTTATTTTTGCTCTAGAATTTTTCAAGGTATTTTAAAAGAACATGGATGTTTAGCGTGCATTGTGCCATGCTGCAAATTACCTGCAGGGACTTGTGCTAAATTCTGTACTGGTAAAGGACATTTTCTGATCTCAGTTTCCACGAACTGTAGCATGATCAGTTAATGGCTCCCAGCAAAGATGCACTAGTCTTACAGAAGCATAAGCAGAGAATAAGATGTAAAATTAATCCCACGGAAAACAAAATGCAGACTTGGACTTTTCTATGGAAATAAGAATCGTGTTGAATGCTTTCATATTATTGTCAAGAAAATAATAACTCCAGAAAGTAATGGAGAAATTAATAGTGAAATCATATTAGGGAATAGGAGAAGATGCTCCATAGAATAATACAACATTAACAGTATTGGACCATTAATTCACATAAACACAGCTATAGATATTCATTTTTATGAAGGGTAAATCAGTTACACAAATACTTTCTAATAGATTCAGTTCTGTATTTGGAAATAATTTGTGAGTACACTATAACAATACACACATTTTATTTCATTAGGAAACACGAGGACATTGTACAGAAGAAAGAAGGTAAGTGTGCACTGTAGGTGAACCTGGAGCAAAACTGGTATGATTTATCACCTCTGAGAGTAGGAAAAATCAAAGAAAGGACTTTTCTGAGGTGTATATGCAGTTTGTGGCTAATTATAGACTTCATAGCTGACTGTAATTTTTGAGACTGCAGAACTCATATATGAGCATGCCTGATTCTCAAGGTGGTTGTGGAGGGTAATGACTCAGGGACAGTTTCAGGGGTTCATAGTCCCAGATATAGTAGAGAAAGGGATACTATCCAAAGGGACTTTGATGGGCTTGAAGGGAGGACCCACACAAACTTCATGAAGTTCACTAAGGCCAAGTGTCCTGCATATGGCTCAGGTGAATCACCAGTATCCATACAGACTGGGGGATGAAAAGACTTCCATTCTTGGAAGTTTTCAAGGCCAGGTTGGATGAAGCTTTGAGTTGATCTAATAAAATGTGTCCCTGTTGATGGTGGGGGCAGTTGGAACTAGATGATCTTCAAGGTCCCTTCCAATCCAAACCATTCTACATGTCTATAAAAAATGGAAAGTCAAACTTTTTTTCTAGAAAAGTCTGTCATGTAGGATATGCATGAAATCTGGTTTTTTACATGATCTCTCTAGACCCTAGATTAAGAGTTGGTGGAATGATTACATTAAAATGGCATATCAAGGAAGAAGCAAAAAAGGGAAAAAAAAAAAAAAAGGAATAAGGAAAGGCAAGTGTTTGGGCACTTGAGCATTCTGAATAATGTGCTTCAGCAAACTGAAAACTCCTCACTGTGTTCTTTGCATAAAGGAGCTTTCCTTTGATGTATAGGATGAGTATATTAATAATAAATAATGCGCTATCAAAAAAACATCAGAAGTAAAAGGTATAAAACCAGACGGAATGATCCAACTGCCCAGTTTTCATGCATCTAATATGCATAGTCCATATGAGAGGAATGTAGACTTCCTTCCAGTTTATGAACTTGGGTGAGGATAATGAAGATGGAATTCCACCAAATGGGCACATATGGGCAAGCAACACTAAAACCTCAGTAATTGCCCTTTAATGAAATATATTTTTGTTGCCAAACTGAGAAGATAAATTGCATTCTGAGTTTGCAAAAAATAAACATCAAACCTTTGGCTTCTGTGATCACAGTAGTGGCGTAAAGTACTAGAGAGAATCAGGATTTAACATATAAATTAATAACAAAGCTTTCTGTAGCTTAACTTAGAAGAAGGTCTTAAATATTATGAGACTCATTCCAAGTTTCTAGTAGCAGTTTTAAATAAAATCAATCCAAGCAACAAGAGCTATCAATTTAAATTCAATATAATATTACATATTTCACTCGAATCTTTGGTACAGAATAAACAGTCAAAATTTGAACTCTCTTGATGATAGACAGGATATATTACTTTTACCAGAAAGTAATAACTACAAGAGATTCCACTTATCTGGGTTTATGCTGTAGATTGTCAGTTAGAACTTCCTTGAGCTAGAGAGTAGTCAGCTTTAATTTATTACCTTCTGGAAAAGATTCAAACCCAAAATCACCGCATCTCAACATATATCTCTCTCATTAGACTTACCAAAGTTTGGCTAAATGTCTTATGCAGATATTAATTTAAATTGTTGGGTGGTGAAAAATGTAACATATATCGCCACATTATATATATATATATATATATGCAGGACAAAGTCTGAAAGGTAAGATCTTCTCTCCTATTCAAACAATAATAATTTATATGGCTTTGTTGGAATCTTCGATAAACAATAATCTTACATGATTAGTGAGCACTTCTGCAAATCAGAGCTTAATGTTTTAACAGCTAACTTTTATCATAGAATCAGAATGGTGAGAGTTGGAAGGGACATTAAAGGTCATCCAGTTCCAACCCCCCTGCCATTGGCAGGGACACCTCCCACCATAGCAGGTTGCTCAAAGCCCCATCCAGCCTGGCCTTGAACACTCCCAGGATGTCCCAGTTCCCACAACTTCTCTGGGCAACTTATTCCAGCGTCTCACCACCCTCACGGGAAAAAAATTTCTTCCTAATATAATCTAAACTAAATCTCCTGTCTTTCAATTTAAAACCATTACCCATCATCATTTATCATCATTGTGTCTCTCTCTTTAAGGAATCAAAGTATACCTTCATAGAGTGATATAGACACCAATCAAAAGGATGAGGCTTCGGTGGATTTCTACTGTGTCTCTTGACCTCTCACAAGCCTAGGGTTCTTGTAAAGAATACAAGAAAGTTTAATCATGGGAAAGTACTTGAGACCACTACATAAACTTAATTGAGATCCCAGTGGGTATTCAAGTGGTAGTCCTACATGCAAAAAGCAACGTGTCTGCACATATATCTCAATGTTTTATCATACATGGAGAAAAGCAAGGTAAGCCAAAGCAGGGGAATAAACTAAAAAAATGGAGACTGGTAGATATATTTACGAATAGTTTGTGAGTTAGAAATAAAGAATTTTAATTCTCATGCTTCCTCCCATAATCATTATATTATTAGATAAAATACCAGTAACTTGTATGGGTACTGTAATTTTAAGAAACAAGGAGAAGCTAGTTCATTTTCAGGTTGGTACTTTACTGTAATTATTTTTCAATTAGTATTTAATAGTAATTTATCCAAAGAGTTACACACTTTATCTTAATGACTACTTCATTTTCAAATTTGAGTTTTTCAGAACAGTATAGACTAAAGTGTTAGAGAGTGAAAGGAAAAAGGGGAATATGAATGTTACAAAATTTATTACAAAAATTGGGAATCAATTTAAGGCCTAAAGTTATATTTTAGTGTATCCATTTGAGATCAGAAGTATGCTGTGTATATATATGCATATACACACAAGTGCATAAACTTACACTTATTGCAAAGATACAAAGTTTAGTATCGTCTTAAAATACGTTTAAAACACCAAGCATATCGATAATACTTAAATGAAATAATACTTTTTGGTGCAAACATTCAATTATGATTTTCTGCAAAGGGCAAAGGAACATTTGCCTTTTAAAGAAAATACATACACACATATTTAAATCTCTATAGAGTTACACAGAAGAATTGTTAAATACCCCAAACTGAAAAGTAATAATACTCCCACAGGAAAGGAAATAGAGATTGCATTTTACAGTGCAATCACCTCAGCGGTGAGTCATTACCACGGAGAATGCATAGGGAGTACAAGGCTGTGAACATTATTGTGAAAAAGTTAATGTGTCTTGATATTCTGGTTTTTTTTTATGATTTGAACAGCGGCCTGGTAACATGTTTCAATGGGTGGAAAAAAATGTACTCCAAGTCATAGCTGAGGAAACCTCCTATGCCGGAGCTGTTTCACTCCCCAAGTTATTAAGAGTTTGGATACTCTAGTGCTGTTTTGAAATCACATTGCAAATATCTTTCCATACCAATACCCGATATTAGCATAAGAAGAAAACATCACTCACCTTTTCTCCTCCCCATACAATCTAAACAGATATGCCAATAAGGAAAATGTTGCTAAAACTTGGAACATACTCAGTCTTGGTCTTGGATAGAGACAGATCAAACACTAATGAACTACTATGCTCCATAACAGTGCTTTAAAACTATAAAGAGAAAATAGTTGGCAGGAATAGCCACAGATTTACACTATAAATCACGATCTTGTGTGGAGATATACCAGAATAATCACAGAATCACAGAATCACCTAGGTTGGAAGGGACCTTTTAAGATCATCTAGTCCAACCAATGGGGAAAAAAAAAAAAACAAAAAACAAAACAAAACAAAACAACACATAAAACACACACCACAACCAACCCACACTATGACACAAACAACAACAACAAACCCCAAAATCCGGTGCCCCAAACAACACAAAAACACAAATAATCAAAAAACCCAATAACCATAAACACCACACCACACCACCCAACACTAAGCCATATCCTTGAGCACCAAGTCAACTTCTCTCTTGAATCCCTCCAGGGATGGTGCATCAACCACCTCCCTGGGCAGCCCATCCCAATACCTGATAACCCTTTCAGTAAAGAAATATTTCCTAATATCTAACCTGAACTTCCCCTGGCGCAACTTGAAGACATTACCCCTTGTCCTGTCATCTGTAATGATAATAATGCAGTGTTTATTATGCTAAAAATAACATGCTTGGCTGCTATTCTCATTTTTTGAGGGTAATTTTTCTTTAGCAACTTGTACATCAGTTATCAAACCTGTATTTGTATGTACATTGTAAACTTCATGTGGTCACACACCTAAAATATGTGTATAGCTTGCACTATAGTGCCCAAAACATCTAACAGCCTTTTTATAAACTTGTCTTTAATATAACCCTGAGGGACTGGAAAGTGCTATTGTATGTTGTAAAGGATATGGAGCTGAAGGACAGAAAAACTAAAGGCCTGCCAACAGGAAAAGGATTGCAGTAGCAGCTTCTGTTGAACAGCTCTTTGTCTCTCTCTGTTAATACTCTTTTGCAAGTGAACAAAAAATGCTTTACCTTGGAGCATTCTTGTGCTTAACAAGAATGAATTAACATGGGCTCAGCCTAGTGTCCGTTTGCTGCTTCACTCCCAAAAGCTGCCCATAAGATCAGATACTAAACCTGGGAGAGGATAAACCCATGAGACCAAAACTTTAAGAGCAAGGAAAAACATGGCCAGAAAGTCTCTCTTAGTATAACCTCCAGACTGTTTGAAATGTAGGTAGATCAAGAAATGAAGGACTTTTCTGAACTGCGGACTGTTTTGGTTTTTTTTTTGCCAATTTCCCCAGAACATTTTCTCATCTATTGGTCAAGTGGCCCTCATGATAGAAAGAATAGAAATAATGCCCAAGACATACTTTTATGAAAGAACTATTAAGATGTAAGTGGTATGTCTAGTCTTAGAATATTGATTTTTGATTATTTTTTTTTTTTAAGCTCAGGCTGGACAGATCCTCTGTTGATCTATTAGAGATTTTGGAATGTTTCAAAGTTTGTTGTAGTAACAATGAAGTCTAGTATTGCCAATTAAAATTTTCTTATCCCCATCTTTTCTTTTCTTTTCTTTTCTTTTCTTTTCTTTTCTTTTCTTTTCTTTTCTTTTCTTTTCTTTTCTTTTCTTTTCTTTTCTTTTCTTTTCTTTTCTTTTCTTTTCTTTTCTTTTCTTTTCTTTTCTTTTCTTTTCTTTTCTTTTCTTTTCTTTTCTTTTCTTTTCTTTTCTTTTCTTTTCTTTTCTCTTCTCTTCTCTTCTCTTCTCTTTTCTTTCTATACTTTTGATACTATTATTTTGTTTATTTTGTTAAGCCATCTGATATCTGCCCTTCTCTTTATTCTTTATAATACATGGGTCATAATAACTGCAGAACAGTGGGTTTTAAATAGTCACTAGATTCTTACTGCATGTCTCCTTTCTGATTCAGAAAACAGATGAAACCTGTTGAAAAATTTTCAGACTTCTCTTTTTACTTTAGAGTTTCTCATAACTTAGGTCTCAAGGAAAATTTGGGAGTGGGGGTGGGGGTGGGGAGGGNCTTTCAGTCATGGAGGCATTACACCAGACTTTTTTTCACCCTATGTTTTATGAAATTAGTATTTACTAATTTCATGTTTCTGAATATTATGTCCACTAAAAATATATATTGCACAGACATCTAAATACACTCTTCTCTACTGTGATCATACTGAGATACTTGTAATTCTTCACATTAATTCCAGAACAGTACTGCTTTTCAATTCTCCATCAAAGCAGATGATTGCAGCACATCATGGTCCAATAGCAGTGACAAGTTGTCCTACCAGAAGACTAGAGAGTACAAAGCTGAAGCTTTCAACAAACTGTGGAATGTTATCCACAGGCTGCAGCTTGTGCCACTTCTTCTCAAGGCCTCTACTATAACACCAGCTCTGAATTTCTCTGCAATATGTGCAATCTGTGTTGGACTCAAATATCTTATCGTGCATAGAATAGCTTCTTGTTACAGCTGTCCATATAAAACTCCAGTTGCACTACACAAATACAAATTTTCGCTCTTTTTTGGCTTATGAAATTAGCAAATGGGATTTATTCGTGGCAGCAGAAGCTGGGAAAGAAATTTGTACCTAGATTTTATAACTGGGTCACTTTTCCATAGAAAGAGAATTATACCTTTTATCTGAGCGAGTCGTAAGATTGAAACAAAAAGTCTTCCACACAAGTAAGATTTTTCCTTTCTGTGTGTTAATATTATACTAATTAGCAGTGCTCTACTTACCTTGTTTCCACTAGGTCAACAGCAGTAATTAGAACAGATTGAATGCAGTGAATTAGGTCCTGAAGGATGTTATGCTCAAAATCTTATTTATGGGCAAAGAGGAATCACATCTTATATATAAATAAAATCAAGGGTTTATCTTAAGGGTCAAACCATTCTTAATCCAGATCTAAACATTAACAAAAAAAAATGGAAATAATAATGATACAGCTGAAATTGTTCTACTCATGTTTCTTAGTTTCTATTGCTTTTTCTGGTGTTGTGCTCACACTTCCCTGCTTCCCTAGGTCTTTGGTCCATGATTTCACACCAAGGAGGAGGGGGTGTTATGACTTGTCAGCATCAGGAGTCTTTCATCAGAAAGCATACGATGTTCATGTTGGTGGGTTTTTTTTCAGCCCTCTAGGATTGAGTCGGGGTTATATTTATGTGTTTGCTAACATACTTTTACATTTTTCTCTTTCTTGCTTGTCCTACAACTCCAAGTTGCATTCATATTTTATACATATAGTGACCTTTATGTACACTCGATATTAGAGAATCACAGAACTATAGGAGTTGGATGAGACCTCTGCAAATCATCTCATCTAACCCCTCTGCCAGAGCAGGGTCACCCAGAGCAGGTTGCACAGGAACGCATCCAGGCGGTATTGAATAACTCCAGATACTGAGACTCTACCACCTCTCTGGGCAGCCTCTTCCAGGGCTCTGCCACACTCAACGAGGTTCCTCCTCATGGTTAGATGGAACTTCCCATATCCTAGTTTGTCCTTTACCATTTGTCCTGTCACTGGGCATCACTGAAAACAGACTGGCACCATCCTTCTGATTTAAGGATATATAAGCATTCATTGCTATACATTGACACCCCCCCTCCGTCTTCTCTTCTGCAGACTAAAAAGACCCAAGTCCCTCGTTTTTTGTTCATCAGAGAGATATTCTAGTCCCCTCATTATATTATTTCCTTGTTTCTCTTTGTTAGCCCTAAAACCAGTTATGCCCAGCTCCAGACAGAATCATGACATGCCTGGGTTGGAAGGGTCCTTCAAGATTGAGTCCAGCCATCAACTTAATTAGCTCCATTTGTTTAACTGGCCATGGGTGTTGTTGCTCATAGCCATGAAGCTTCCAATGGCAGGCCCTTCTCACCCCATGCCTACACATTATGTCACTTGCTGTGCCTCTGTTTCTCAGGGCCTCTGCTGTCATGCCAGGCCTACATTTCTTTACAACATTGTGATTTAAGTCCTAAATATCTTGTTCTACATAGTGCTGGTGACTGCCCACTTTGTGAAACTATGGCTGTAGTACAGAAAGATAAACGAAAGTAAAACTCATTAGCTGTGGTCAATTAGAAAAACTGCTGCCAAATGAAATTGAGTTAAAGTTCAACTTGTTCAAAGCTGGAACAGGCCAAGTAGGGGCAGAACAAATCTGACAAACCTCTTGTAAATCCACTGCAAAATTATTACTTTATACCAGCAATAGCAATAGCTCTACACTACAGTGGAACGTAGAATCATAGAGTTGTCTAGGTTGGGAGGGACCTTTAAGATCATCTAGTCCAACCATCAACCTAACTCTGATAAAACCCATAACTAAATCATGTCCTTAAGCACTATGTCAGCCAGTCTTTTAAATACCTCTAGGGATGGTGCCTCAACCACTTCCCTTGGCAGCCCATTCCATGTGACATGGTTACCATGGAGTAACATGGTTACCAGGAGCGCTCATTTATATGAAAGACGTGAAGAAATACCTGTCTGCATACATGAAAATAATGTAGCCCTAGGGAGAAGTTCAGTAGAAGCCAATATATGGGGAAATGGGAATAGCCAGTGCCCTACATCTGCCCCTTAGAGGTGTTAATGCTGATGTTTTCCATCAAATGACAATAATGATTAAAGCATCTTTGCTTGGAGGATTATTTTTTTTAATGTAGGTTCAATATGTTTATTTTAAAATGGATTAAAAAACCGTCATTGTACTAAAATATAAGCAGGAAAATTTAAATATGAGGGTAACGAAGCAATAAAGAAAAAGTTGCAAGGTATAAACAACGAGTTATCTCTCTGAACACAAGTATTAAGTACTGACAAAATAAACCTCTGGAGAAAGGATGCTGAAGGATGGTCACACAGGCAGCTGAAGGAAAAATACTACTTTAATGACAGATGCAGGCTTAGAGCAGTTACCTCCAGTTCACCTGCTACTGGATTTAATTCTAGCAGAAAAAAAGACATATGCTGTTGCCTTCCAGCAGTGTATGACTACAGCCTTGCAGTGTATGACTACAGTGACTGATAAAAAGCTTACAGAAATCAAAAGAATCCCACAAAGATGTAAGAATCCACCTTGTGATTTTAAGTATTGGTGCCTTTTATATCTGTTTCTCATGAAACTCCACAAGGACACAAAGTCTGTGTCATAAATCTTAAACCCAAGTTTAGTAGTGATTTTTCATTACAGAAAAAAAAAAAAATGTTAACAAAATTGGATTGTTTCTGAAAAGCAAATGCTTCTCATGGGGAAAAAAAGCTATTTTATTTTTAAAAAAATACTTGGAAGTGAAGGCATAAAGAGAGGGTCCTTTCTTTTGTTTATCAGAAGACAGCAAAAATATTATATTAAGAGCATTATATGTAATTACATAAAAAAACCCCAGCTGTCTGAAGGTGTAAAAGGTGGGACTGTATTTTGATAAATCATTAAACAGTGTAACTATTTTCTTCTACTGCATGGAAGCAAACTACAATTTTTAAAGAATTTTTAGGTTTTGTTTCCCTGGTTTGGTTGGGCATGGGTTTGGGTTTGTTTTGTTTTTTCTTTTTTNTTGGCTTGTTTGTTTTTTTTGTTTTCCTTTTCTGAGTGCAAAATATGTCCTTATTTCATCTCCCTTAGATATTTAAGGTATTATGGGTGTTTGACAAACAATCTATATGGTATCAGCAGTAATGTTTGGACTGCTAATTGTTCTGCAGCTTCAAGGAGGTAAAAGAAGTTCTTTTTGGCTTTCTTTCCTTGTACCAGGGTGAAATACACACCCTACAATCTCACACCTGCAGCTCAGGGAAATGCAATCATTCTTATAAAGTGCTGCTAACACACTGATCAGCAGATTATAGGATTTCTATGAAATTCTTTCATTCCTGTCTGAAATTCCCAAACTGCATAGTCACCACATTGTTCAGGTCTCTGTAAATTTTTATTAGGTTAATTTAAATGCAATTATCAGTCATGTTGTGTGCTTTCCTTTTCATTATATTTATAAAGAACATAATATAAAAAGAGTAAGCTTGATATTTTCAGATATTTAATAAAAATATTTAACTTCTGCACAGGAAAACAACCCAAACTATATTTTTGCACCTTTATTTATGAAAGTAAGACCATCTATAGAGACCTGAGAGTAGGATCAGGTATAGGTCAAGTGTCTCTAATGTCTCTAATGTGTAAAGATTTAATGCAGGAAAATATACATTATAATGAAATAAGATGCTCTATTGTCCAAAAATTTTCAAAGATCCATAGAAATTTGTTATAATATTGTCACTCTTATACTATCTTGATTCAGACTGTTTTTTTTTTACCCTGAATCCAACCAGACTGCCTTGTATACAGCAGCTTGAAATAATTATAGCTATATCTGCTTTCATTTTCATGCCATACAATCAGATTTTATGGTGAAATACTCTGTTTCAATGGTACAATACATGCTTAATAACAATCTCAAAGATTTATGTAAAATTTCATAATATTTGTCATTGTTAATACCCTGTTGCAGAATACAGAAATCCAGAGGTCTAGATTTTTTGCCAAGGAATTTTTTTTTCATTGAATAATGTCACTAGAGTTAAATATCAGGCAAATCTTCTTAAGTACACTTTGGGTAATATACCACTCAAACTACAAGAAACAGTACCTGTTGTAATCATGAAGATGCAGGACAGCAAGTAGTTGTCACCTTCTTGACACCTTTGTTGTCTCTTTTCCCAAGTCTATACAACCTTTAACCCCTCCAAAGTTGATCATCACAGTCATTTTTTTAAGTAGAAAAATAGCTGACAAATAGACACAATCTCTTCTTCATTTGATTTAGTCAACCAAAACTTACGTCCTTTAATGACATTTGTGGCTTTTACCAGATATTAATTAGTGATACAACTATCCCATTAATAAATTTCTGCCAAGCACATTCAATTCTGACATATTAGTATTCTCCAAAGAACTCTTTGTGGAAACCATGGATATAGCTCATAAGAAATCACAATGGATTAATTTCTTCTTAATATTTTGTGTAACTGCAGTTCTCCATAACAAGAAAAATGGAAACATGGTATTTTTGTCACAGTTTATGCTACAAGGTATTGTATAAACACCAAGAACTTCAAGCTTCATGTTTATGCAGATTGTGGTGTCATAATAAGGCATTATATTCCTTCTCAACAATGCTCTGTTTTAATTAATTATAGTATCAAGAGAAATGATGACACTAGAGGCTAATAAAGAAAGAAGATAGGTGTGAATTAGGTTTCAGTCAACTCCCTCACTTATCAAAAATTTATTTAGCTCATCGGCAAAGTCTTTTTTTTTTTTCTGTGCAGCTTCCTGGATCATTTCCATCCCCTTCTGGTTTTGTTGTTGGTTTTGCTGTTTAAATAGCTACAGGAATCTTGTCTCTGTTAGTTTGAACTCTTTGTGATCCACTTAATTAGAGTAATGCAATAAGAAGTATCATAGACTCTCACAATCTCGATAGCTATACCTTAGTTATGCATCTAGCGCTGTCAAGACCTCTCTTATCCATGATAGCTTTGGATTTTTACTATCTATCCCCTTTTGGAGATTCAACTAAGGTTTTCAGAGTTTTGTAAACATTAATGCTAACATATAACATGTTATGATTTCACTTTCTGCTTTCCACCGTTTCCCGGACTATCATAAATCCAGTGAAAATTGTTTTATAACAATCTTTCAGTATCTGCTGAACTCTTTCCTGGGTTCAAATCATACCAGGATTTAATTTCTTTGACCGCATAAGTGGTGTTTTAAGGGATAAAATTTCTATTATTCCCTTTGACTTATTAATAGGAAGAGCAATGGCCCTCGGTAGGAAAGATTCTAAATCCATTCTTTTCTAAACCAAGTTGATTTTAATTCTATTTACCAGAATATTCATTGGGGACTTCTCAGTTCTCTTTGTTTCATTTCAGCTAGAACGGTAGAAATCAATTTGATTCAACATTTCAGTGTTATATACTCATTAAGTACGTAAATTAAAGACTATATTTGTACAGAAAATCACCATTCTCCTTTCCTTGACATCTTGGATTTTCTTATTCTGACAAAAACAAGTGAATACTTGTTTGTCCTGTGGATTTGAACAAGCTGTAGACTTGAAAGGGATAAATGATTTTGTTCTTGTGAATCATCAGCAAAATTGGCAGTCTCAGTCGTGGTCATGAATCTTTTTAATTGGCAAAATACCCCATTTTAATTAGCATATGCCCAGTAACATTAATCCATATGTCTCCTGCTCTTTAGCTTATTTTGATAGAAGCAGAGTTCTATTCTTTATCTCTGTCTTGGTAACTTCTCTGTTTCTAAATGGTTTTCTCACTAATGCTCAACCCATCTAAAATTTTCTGAACGTTCTTGCTTACTGGCTTGTTATGCATTTCTTCCACAGCATTATTCTGCTAGATGTGCTAAAACAGAGGAAGACATGACTTGGATAATATCTGTCAACCTTATAATGGAAGATTCCATTTTAGATACCTTTCAAAGCTTTCAACAACATCATGTGGCAATTTCCAATGATTTTTGGGCTTGCCAATCTTTGCTGGAAGATCCTCAGAAAAAGGCACACTTCATGCAACTTAAAAAAACTTGTGGACGATGGAAGTGAAATGAAGCTTATTCTTTTCCATTTTATAAAGAAGAAAAAGGGGAAGTGAGAGAGAATTTCTGAACATACAAATGTGTGTGTTAAAAAGGGAAACAAAAGTGTAGAAAATAAAACAAATCGTATCTTAAGGACAAAAGCAAATGAAAACAAGTAATCCACACAGCTTTTCTGGACAAGGTACTAATCTTCACTGACTGGGAGTGTAGATGGGATGGTACCTGGAGTACTGTGATTGCAGAATGGCGTTGCTCAGCTAGTGCAAAATTCCATAGACTGATGTTGGTCCCTAGAAGACCATAAACAGAATCTATGACAAAACCAGTTATGTTCCTCGTAACTCTCTGTCTTTATCTTGCTCTAGAACAGAAACTGAGAGCAGAGTGCTTTGCAGGAGTTACGAATACAGAGATTCTAATAAAGAGAATGTTCTTGTACAGTTACTGTAAATAATACAATAAAAGCATTTGCACTTTAAAAAAAAAAAAAAAAAAAAAAAAAA
>VZRU01014831.1:263630-274027 GCA_013398155.1 Pedionomus torquatus
TTTACCATATTCTCTTTCTTATTAAACAGCAAAAAGAAAAAACAGAACAAAACAAAACAAAACAAAACAAAAAATCCAGAAGACTCTTGGTCATTATCTATGACTGAATTTCTATTTTTCAAGTTTTCAATACAACATGAGACCATGTTGAATAAATATTATCACAAACAATCCTGAGATAAAAAATCTAAATACAAATCAAGTACTCAGTTACCCTGGAGTTAATGGTAAAACTCATTTCATTTGAGTTCATCTGGTAATGGTAAAACTCATTTCATTTGAGTTCATCTCACAGAATATTATATCTCTCTCATTGACTTTTAACACTTGCCATCCTAAATTCCTTTGAAGTTAATGAAGAGGAAAAGAAACTCTTCATTCATAAAATCATTTTGATTGGGAAAGAACTTTAAAAGAATTGAGTCCAACTATAAGCCTACCACTGTCAAATCCACCACTAAACTATGTCCCTAAGAGCCACATCTATAGATGTGTGAAACACTTCCAGGGATGGTCACCCCACCTCTCCTATGAGTAGTCTGTTCCAATGCTTGATAACCTTGTCTATGAAGAATTTTTCCTAATATCACATTGAAACGTCCTCTGGCTCAACTTGAGGCAGTTTTCTCTTGTCCTATTGCTTGTTACTCAAGAGAGGTAGTTGTAGAAAGCAGTAGGGTCTCCCCCAAGATTAAACAAGCTCAGTTCCCCCTGTTGCTCCTCATCAGACCCTGTCTCTAGACCCTTTACTAGTTTGAGTGTCGTCTGACACGTCGACTTTTTTCCCTCTCACTGTGAATGGAACTTATCTCAGAAAATATACCCGCATTTATTTAGATCAGACTCAGCAATAAACTTTAGTGTAAGCAACACACTGACACAGCGAGGTAATAGTTACATTACTGTCATATAGTTAAATTATACCTTTTTCTTTCAATGTAAATAACCTTGGTAAATGATAGACGCTGAATTATTCCAAAACAATTGTGTATGCTGAAAAACAAACAAACCAACAAACAAAAAACCAAACACAGACCCCCCAAAATATAAATCATACTCTCAACACTTTTGTTCATTCTGTGTAAATCAAGTCACCATGTTGATTTTAGCACTGGCACAAAAATACTGTGGAAAGCGTAATTCTACTTCTTTGAGTTTCACCTTCTTTCTCTAAAGTTTCTCTTCTTTCTACTTTTAAATTGTCTCCTTGCTTGTCTGTTTGCTTGTTGTCTTTATATCCCCTTGGCTCCTTTTGGCTAATAAGTATTCGATTGAGCAAGGGTCAATGTAAAGCAATGGTCCATAAGTGATGTACAAGGGAGACTGGGAGAGATGAGCTTGACAGCTCACGAAAGGTGGCCCTGAACATAATCCATTTGAGAGACTATGAGAAGAAAGGATTTATCTCCTCTTTTCTCTAGTGCCATCTCTCTGAATGTTTGCTTTATTGTTGCAAAAAGTTTCCCGTAAGACTTCCTTGCTCTAGTTATGGGTGATATCAGTGCTAATTTTTAGGAAATACTTTTGAATTTTAAAGTTCTCAGACAAGGCTGCGGCACAGGGTGGCAAGAGAAGCTGCTGTGTCCTACTGAAAACTTGAAATTTTCAAAAATCCAATTTTTACTCCTGCTCTACATATTAGAGAAAGCAGGTATGTCACTCAGGAAGGGGCAAAGCCATGGGAATTTTTATAACCTATTATTTCAGCCATCTCAAAGTAATTTTGAGAGGTCACATATGCCATCATCCCCCACTGAAATCTTAACTATTTCAAATGTCAACTCCTTACATTTTGTCTGCAAGCAAAACCCTGTTTTGCAATCAAAGTGGCTGCCATTAACTGGCCAATTAGTTAGAAATACAAAGTCATTTTCATTGGAACTATTCTCAATCGGGATGCACAGAAGTGGAATAGAAAATAGGAACATATATGACCTGTTTGCCTACTTATTAACCCAAATTAAATTTAAACTACAAAAGCACAAAATTATACTATTATATTGCCTTTTTCATATTTTATAACAGGTGTATAAATTATTTGACAGTTTGAGAATATTTATTCTAATTTTACTTTGAGGAAATAAAAAAAATATGGAATAGTTTGTGTTGGAAAGGATTTCTAAAGATCATCTAGTTTGATCACCCCTGTAGAGGAGAGGGGAATATTCCACTAGACCAGATTGTTGGAAGCCCCATCCAACGTGACCTTGAACGCTTCCAGGTATGGAGCATCTACAACTTCTCTGGGTAACCTGGGCCAGTGTCTCACCACCCTTATTGCAAATTTCTTCCTTTTTTCTAATGTAAATCTCCTCTCTTTCAGTTCAAAACTGGTACCCATTGTCCTATCAGTGTCAAAGTTCTGTCCTGCCATGACAAAGAATGAAAAAATATTTGGAAAAGTGAAATATTAAGTTCCAATGGCTGACATTTTATTTATATATTTCTGGAATCTTTGGAGTTGTCTTATTAAGTATGTCTTTTATGTGGACTTCAGATATTCTCTGTTTTGACACTGTTTGTAGCCATTGACATGGACACTTAGAAGACACTTAGAAGAACCCTAAAAAAATTGACTCATTCTTTAATCCAAGTAAATTTAATGGGACCATCATCATGGGCTGCCAAATCTTTTAGCTCTCCTTCCAGTGCTGAGCAGAATGGGGTTCATCCACAAAAAAATTACTTAATTACTTTAATTAAAAAAAATAATTAAAAAATTAATCAGTTGAGCTTTGGTAATAATGGTTTAAATGGAGCTGGTATTTATAAATGCTTAATAAAATAGATGTTTAGAAATAAATAAGAGCTTCAGCTTACTATAGCGAAGTTTATAAATTTTTTTTTCATTCTAGTTTGCACGTAATTTATGGTAGCTAAAACATGATTTGCTAAATGCTTTTAAATAATTTATAAATAAATCACAGAATGACAGAAATGTTGAAGTTGGAAGGCACCTCTTGAGACTGCCTGGTCCGACCTCACTGCTCAATCCAGGTTACCTAGAGTGGGTTGCCCAGGATCATGTCCATTGAGATTTGCAACATCTCCATGGCTGGAGCCTCCACAACCTCTCTCTGGATGGGCTGTGGTGGTTGAACACCTTTACAACAAAAATTTTAAAACAAAAGCATTTTCATGTATTCACCTAGAATCTCCTGTGTTTTAATTTTTGCTTATTTCCTCTTGTCTTGGATACTTACACAAATTGAGAGGATTGCTTCTGACCCTTCAGAGCTCGTCTCCAGAATGAAAATATCCAGCTCTCCCAGCCTCTCCAAAGAGGAAAGAAGCTCCAGTCTCTGTCTCTACCATTTTTGTGGCCACACACTGGATTGGCTCCGGTATGTCTGCATCTTTCATCCACTGAGTAGCCCAGAAATGGATACAGTGCTCCAGATGTGTATCTCCTTAAGGTCATTTTTATAAAAGTATTTCACATTTAATAGGAATTTATTTTTGTCCAAGTATTCATAAAGGTTTTATTTCCTTATTTTTATTGCTAAAGTGAAAATTGGGTGTGCAGTTTCTACTTTATTTGTGTAATACATAACATGGCCAAGACACAACTATTTTTAAAAAATATATGATTTATATATTCAGGGAAGAACAAATCAATTTTCACATTTTATAACCCCCACATGGGATTTTAGCATTGTCAAATTGGAATTAGAATAAAAATTCTTCAAGAACTTATATGGTAAATTTATATGGTATTATAGCTACTGAGTGAGAAAAAAAAGTAGGAAGCAGAAAGCAGCTGTAACTAGTATGTTATTTTCCCTTAAAAAGTTTGACACCCTACTCACAATAAATCAGGCAATGTGTCTACAAATTTACTTCATACAGCAACACTATACCATCTCACAATTTTTGGAATCCACGTGATGACTTTTATAATAGGAAACACTTTACTACACATTCTTACTCAAAGTGAAGATGGATGGTTTATGAACTACTTATGAAGTTTACGACAAAAATATTTTTTCCCTCAAATATGACACACAACCCACGGCAGTTACTGTGGTGGTTGGAGGTTTATTTCTCCCTTAAAAATAAATCTGCAGCAAATCAAGTCTTCTCATTAATGATTCGCAACACTATTAAAGTAATTGAACTAGGGCAGGTTTAATTGACATTTAAATTACTGACAGCTTCTTAGGCTGTGTTCTTTATGCTCAGTGTAAGCAACAAGAGGGCTAGATTTAATAAAAAGTGTTTGGGGATCTTAAAGGGAACTTCTGGAAGGTTATTTATCTTGCTCTACAAGTGGGTACCCAACACAGGCAGATTTTATATATGCCTGTTTTTCTCTGTAAACGGTGAAGGGAGCTTAGGTTTTGCTGTAGTTATTGTCATTATTTAGGGACAGTGAAGCAGAGAGCCAGATTTCTCGCTGTTTATGATGTCACCTCTTAAATTCATATTAAAAAAAGGTTAATTTAAATATTACAGCACTTACTGAGGTCCAATAAAATAAATCACAGTGCCAAACGAAATACTACTCCTGTTAAGCTGTATCCCACTTATTTAACTGCTATTCTAGGAGTTATTGCCTTTTCCCAATAAGATACCATAGTGAAGCTGTGTTGCTGCTGTATGATTTTTTTTCCTTATTGGAAGTTTAAAGCAACTTCAGTGAGGGCATTTATTCTATATTCATTTTGCTGCTTCTGTAAAGATGTCTTTCCTGTTTTGTTTCTTCACATCAGTTCACTGGGAACTTCTCAGGTACTGAAGAATTGTCTAATTTTTGACAACCCAGAATCTTAGAAAACCATATTCTCCCATACATTAAGAGGATGAAAAAGCTGTTCTGCCTAACTGTTAACTGTGGGCCACATCTTCAGAGCTCTGGCTTTCAAATATTATATTGTAGACCGTGATTCACAAAAGTCTGGCTTGACAAACAATAATAGGCAGGGAGCTGACAGGTGAGGAAAATAAATCCTGATTATACAGATACGGTGCTCTAATGAGCTGCATAGTCTGCTCGCTTACTTCCCAAACCTCAAAAATTGTGAACTAGACATCAGTAGCCTTTGTAAAGGTAGCTGGGCTTTACATTGGCTGAAAAAAAAATATGCTTCAAACTGTTCAAAGATGTTCAACTTCTAAAACAGTTCTGTAAGACTAGATTTATCAACTAACCATGATTAATTTAGACAATAATAGTCAAGATGTGTGATTGCTTAGAACTGTGTACCCTATTAACAAGTTGATTTATATTTCTAACATGGTATTTCTCACTGATGCTATTGGATATTCTACTGCATAGCTCATTTATATCCTACTTAGAGATACAGTAAACCTACAAATGCAAAAAACTTGAATAAGGAAGCAAAGTGGTCTGCTGGTATTTCTGACAATCTATGTTTTAATCACAGAATCACAGAATCATCATAGTTGGAAAGGGCTTCTGAGATCACTGAGTCCAACCATACACACACAAAAAGTTAATCTCAGCCACTACCATATGCCACTAGAGCATGCCCTGAAGTGCCACACATACATTTCTTAAATACTTAAGGGATAGTGACTCAACCACCTCCCTGGGCAGGCTGTTCCAGTGCCTGAGTAAAGTAATTCTTCCTAACATCTAAAGTAAACGTCCCCTGCTGCAAGTTCAGACCATTTCCTCTGATCCTGTCATTATTCACTTCAGAGAAGAGGCCAGCACCCACTTTTCTACAGCCTCCTTTCAGGTAGAGTACATCTGCACAGCTGTAATGTACATCCGTAGAACATCAAACCATGGCAGATGAAAAGACAGGTGAGTCCCCCTCACCATAATAAAGCATTGTCTTACATTCATATGGAATGTCCTGTGTTTCATTTTGTGCCTAGTGCTTCTTGTCCTGTCAGTGGTCGTCACTAAGAAAAGTCTGGATCCATCTTCCTTGGACTGCCTCTTCCTGTTTTTAAACACATTGGTTAGATGTGCACCTTTTATTTCCAGACTAAACAGTCCTAGCATTCTCAGCCTCTCCTTGTATGAAAGATGTGCCAATCTTAATCATCTTAAAGGTCCTTTGTTGGGCTCTGTATCTTTACTTTACAGTATATCCATGTGTCTCCTGTACTGGGGAGCATTAAACCCCTGCTCAGGAGTAGGCAGCATGAATTCACCAAGGGAAAACCATGATTGGCAAATTTGATAATCTTGTATGATGATGAGACCTGACAAATGAGGAGGGAGCGGTGGATATTGTCTACCTGGATTTCAGGAAGGTCTTTGACACTGTCTCCCACAAACTCCTCATAGAAAAGATTTTGATGCATGGGCTGGATGAGCGGAGAGTGAGATGGACTGAAAACTGACTGAATGTCCAGGCCTAAAGGGTGGGGATCAACGGCACAAAGTCTAGTTGAGGACCAGTGACTGGTGGTGTACCCCAAAGGTCGATACTCAGTCCAACCCTGTTCAACATTTTCATTGGTGGTATTTGTATGGGGAGTACTCTCATCAGGTCTGCAGACAACACCAAACAGAGAGGAATGGCTGATATGCCAGAGGGTTGTGCTGCCATTCAGAGGAACCCCAACAGGCTGGAGAAATGGGCCAACAGGAATCTCATGAAGTTCAATAAGGGGAAGCCCAAATTCCTGCATTTGGGGAAGGGCAACCAATGCACTATTATTTGCTGGGGTACGACCAGCTGGGAGGCAGCTCTGCAGAAAAAGACCTGGGTGTCCTGGTGGTAACCAAGTTGAACATCAGCCAGCAATACTCCTTTGCTGCAACAAAGTCAAATGGTATCCTGGGTTGTGTTACGTGGAGAACAGCAAACAGGTTGAGGGAGGTGATCCTTCCCCTTTATTCAGTGCTGCTGAGGCCGTATCTGGAGTACCAAGTTCAGTTCTGATCTCCCCAATACAGAAGAGACACAGACATACTCAAGAGAGTCCAACAAAGGGCCACAAAGATGATCAAGGGACTGGGGATAGGAGCACCTCTCCTATAAGGAAAGGCTGAGAGAGCTGGGACTGTTTAACCTATGGAAAGGAAGACTTAGGATCTCCCAAATACCTCAGTGGAAGGTGTAAAGAGCATGGAGCAAGGTTCTTTTCAGTGATGCCCAGTCAATGACAAAATGGCAATGGACAATATGTGGTCTGGAGGTTTGATCTGGATGTAAGGAAACACTGTTTCACTATAAGGATGACTCAACACTGGCACAGGTTGCTCAGGGAGGGTCTGGAGCCTCCCCTCCTTAGAGATATTAAAAAAACACCTAGACATTGTTCTGGGCAACCTGCTGTAGGTGACACTGCTTGAGTAGGGGGAGTTAGTCAGGGTGTTCTCCAGAGGTCCTTCCAACCTCAACCATTTTGTGATTCTGTGGCCTCAGCAGTGCTTTCTAAAGGGGAAGAATCACCTCCATCGACCTGCTGGCCACACTTTGCCTAAGGCAGCCCAGGACACCATCAGCCTTCTTTGTTGCAACGGCACTCCTACGTCTGCAAAAAAAAAATAAATTTCTGCAAATCTGTTTTCTAGCTGGCCAGCCCCCCCATGTACCTGGAAATAGTTCCCAAGATTAGTTGCTCCATCACCTTTCCAGGCATTGAAGTAAGGCTGACCAGCCTGGATACTCCCTTTTTCCCTTTTTGAAGATATTTAGCAGTTCTGACTCAGATGCTCTGCTCTGGAGCTTTAGGAAGAAACAAATCCACTTTTCCTGGGAACACAAGGAGTTAATATCTTTGTATGAGATTCCACATTCAGTAAAAGGTAATCAGGGTTTATTTATTGTCTGGAAATCTTATTGATTATTTTTTTTTGCTGACACCCTATCTCCTGCAGGAGAGAGAAATGTCTTCATTGAAACTATTGTCAAAATGTTAAAATATGTCCTGTTAAACTAATTTCCTAATTGTTGGGTTTTTTTGTATCACTAATTATAGCTTCCATTTTAATTACTTCTGAGACAAATGTTCTCTTAGCCTAATTATATAAGAATGTCGTATTGAGGTGCCAGATCTTAACTTTACTATTTAATGATTTACAAAGGTTGTTCCAGAGTTTGCTGTTATCACCAAGTTTGGAAGTGTTGCCTTTTTTTCTGACAGTAGTGTCCTGATAATAATGCCACCATTACCTCTCTTCTGAGCATTGTGAGATGTCTGAGACCTGTCACTGGCTTCCCAGCAGACAAAAAAAAAAAAAAAGAAAAGATAAATCAATGAAGCAGAGTACATACACTTAGAGTTACTTCCTTTATACATAACAATCAGAGGACACATTTTCACAAATAGAAACAGCTGCGAATATTTTTCCTGTCTGCAGAAAGTCTGAAATGCAAATCAAGCATAAGAAATATTCTCAGTCAGGATCATTCCTTGTCGTTCAGAGCGCTCACAGGAAAATTGCACATAGGGCAGATGATAAGAGATGATAAGAGTATAAATACAGAAGGATGTGGCTGATTTTGGTAAAAATAATAGTTGTTTTCTGGATTCCAGAAAACATTTATGTGAATTTTCATTGCAGTTGTCATATATTTAACGTTGCACAATGTCTTAATTAACTATAATCTGTTTTCTCCATATTCTGTTTCAGCAGTTCAGAAGTCTTCCTTGCAAAGGCAAAATCTTGCTCAATGAAACTACACATTTCAACAAAAGGTTTTCTTCAGAGGCATAGACAAATAACAGACAGAAAGCACTATATGATGAATTCCCAAGGAATTCCAGTTACAACACCTCTTTCCAGAAATCTCAGGCTACTTACTGCTGTCTCATCTCCAACATCTTGGCCCAATTTTTGCTTTTAAGTATTTGTCTCAAAGAAGAAAATGAAGTCTCTGTTATCTACCAAGTCTGCTTTTCATAATATCAGAAATCCATCTATACCGTGTCTTAAAAATAAGTACACCCTAGAGCTCACTGTTTACAATAACATAATATGAAAAACAAATAGGTTACACAACTCTTGTCACAGCGAAACCTGATGTCTCTTACTCTAAAAGAAGCCTGTTGAATCTCAGAAAGAAGATGAGCTCCCATTGTCTCCTTGTGAATTTATACACCTGAATTTTAACTAGCACATGAATGTTTATTCATCTACTAGTGTAGTGGTTGGACAAGGGGTAATGGTTTTAAACTAGGAAAAGGGAGATTTAGATGGATATTAGGAAGAAATTCTTTACTGTGAGAGTGGTGAGGCACTGGAACAGGTTGCCCAGAGAAGCTGTGGCTGCCCCATCCCTGGAGGGGTTCAAGGCCAGGCTGGATGGGACTTGGAGCAACCTGGTCTGGTGGGAGGTGTCCCTGTCCATGGCAGGGGAGTTGGAACTCGATGATCTTCAAGGTCCCTCCCAACTCTAAACATTCTATGATTCTATGTTTATATATATGTTTGCATGTTTGTTTTAATATATAAATATGCAGTTTTTTAAGAGGTGGGGTTGTTAGCCTCAACTTTTTAATCTTAAGCTCTTTACATATGGCTTTTCTTGACTATCTAATTCCACTCTCTTGCTACAGCTGAAACTCTAGCCTTACTGAAATCAATTAGGGTTTTGCCATTGAGTTGATAGGTGTCAAGATCTCACTCATGATGTTCGTATCCTGCAAATATTTACAGAAAGCAAGCTTGCCACTCTCCTAAAACATCCACCTACCATGATTACTCAGCCAGAGCGAGAGTTTGCATTCAGCAATTCTTTACCACTTTATTAATAAAATTCAGTCTTCTTTACTCTGTAGTATTTTGTTGTTCCTAAGGTTCAGAACTTGCACAAGTCAAAAGCTAAATGTCCCTTTTCTAGAAAATAAATTCAGTCAAGTTTTAAACTCTTGGCTTCATTCACATAAATTGGGATGACAAAAGACAGGCAGTAACATCTATTAAAGATGGTTGTTAAGGACAGCAAGGACTGGTTCTTTCAAGACCTCACAAAAGGCTACTGGTTGAGAGGGGGTATCTGACTGTTGGCTACCTCAGAGCAGCACCAGTCTTCGATTAAGTGCTAGAATGCATCTCCTACGTGCTACACAGCTACCCTGTGGCAATTCTAAATACAAACCAGCTCTTAAAAATCAGCCTTCAGTAATGAATATCTTTATTTTTTAGCAGCAGAAGAAAAGAGTGACTGTTTTCCACTTATAATTTCAGTTGTTTGCTTTTAGACCAGCTGTAAGGAGGTCATTCATTTAGAGCATGACTCTGAGATCTACACTTCTCTGATGCTTCATTTCCTATTATGCATTTTATCTCTCTTTTCTGTCAATGTAAAGAACAGGTGTTCAGCAGCTGCCAGCTGGCTTTTCATGGAGCAAGTATATCATAATGTAGAAATACATTAAATAACTAATTCCTCTGGGTAGGCAATGCATAGTACTGAATTTACAATCTGACAAAAAAAAAAAACAAAAACAAAAACAAGGGAAAA